>JAPJBO010000850.1:0-99316 GCA_030068145.1 Diplonema papillatum
GTATAGACACCCAGATGGCCACCAGCTGCACGTGGAGTATAATAATGTAGCCCCCACCCCGTAATACGGAGTCCCCTACGCAGTTCGCGCGGAGTTCTTGCGTCCTTCGTCACTTCGGTTTTCGGGGGTACCCCTATCGCGGATTCCTACCACCCAACGTGAGCCAGGTCCACCTCTATTTCCTGGAAGTGCATGGAACTGCCAGGGGGCGGAACGGCTCACAACAAGAACAACACACGATGCCGGGTTTTCTTTTCTTGTATAAGCACAGTGGTTTTCCGCTTAGCCAACAAAATGAAATTGGTTGGCTAAAAAACGTCACAGTTCACAAAAAGAGGTCAAAAATGTTTGCTTGGTGTCAGGAGGGTCGGCAGGTTGTGGCTTCCGGCTTGGTGTAGAACTGTGCGTAGATGGAAAAATATTCCTGTGGCGAAAAAAGCTTTTTAGCCAACCCCATTTTCGTGGAAAAATGGGTTTTTAGGCAAAAGAATATTATTTGAGGAGACTGCCAGTTGCGATAGATCAAAGGAGGTAAATGTGCTGTAGCCCATACGAAACACAGGTAAATCTGGGTTTAGTGGCGGGCGTAAGCGTTCAACAAAAAATGCCGAAACAGCTCGATAGGTCGGATGCGGTGAGCTGGTGAACAGGGTGATCGGGACTGATGTCCCGTCCCTTGCGTAAGCGTTCAACAAAAAAGACCCACTTTGTAGTTGTATTGTTTTCTCCCCTCTAGCCTCCTTCGAAATGAGCACAAGGCAGTCCCTCGAGTATTTTCGCTGCGTGAGTCACTTTTGGAGCGCGTTCGTCGTGGTGCAACTCGCGAACGTTGGTCGGGCTAGTGACAACAATTTTCATTGACCAGAATCTGCAAGGATTCCCGGGTCACTTCTTGGAAGGGTGTTCGCAAGAAAGCGACATGAAAGTGAACACACTATAATATTATAAGAAGCCCGGTCACGGGTGTGTGAATGCTGAGAGAAATCGCCTGCTGGAACCACGTTTGCGCTCCTTACATTTCATCGTTCTTGCAAATTGGTGCTACCTTGCAGCTTCCAAGGTGGGTAGAAGGCGCGTGGCACGGGGCGAGAGATTTGTGCGTGTTGATTGAAAGAAGGTTGTGTAGCGGTCGCTGACGCCGTTTTGTGTTATTTCTACTTTCTTCGATGCTCGTTGCGAGGCGGGGTGCGGGCTGCTTCACTATTTCTCCGCATGTTGCCTTCTTGTTGCGTTAGTGGGGAGTCATTTGCATGCAAATGAGTACCGCACTACACGTTGTGCGCGCGGGTCAGATTCTGTCATGATCAGCCCCCATCTCCTGGGGGATCTGTTCCACCATGATTTCAGAGAAATCTGGATCTATCTGCAAAAACATGAAACTTTACCAGGATGCGGACGTATAAATCCCAGGAGAACCTGGATCTCTCGGCGTGCGGCACGGCGGAAAAGAGCAAGCGAAGATTCCGATGCCTCCTCTGAATACGAACTTGTCACTAGCTCACAGCGACAGTTGCAACCGACAAAGGCTGCACCACGAAAGCGCGGCAAAAGTGACCCTTCCGGAGTCACGTAGCGAAAAGCTGGCACAGTGTGGCACCCATTTGCCTGCAAATGACTCCCGACTAACGCAGCAAGAAGTACGACTTCGACGAGCGTGCGAAATGTCGGACGCTAGCGTCTGTCAAGAGCATGCGTGACTCAGCCGTGTATTAAAGGTGAGATGAGAGGCGTCGGCTCACTCTGTCAAAGGACTTTACCACTAACGCAACAAGAAGCGAGTGTCCGATGCAACCCCTTGTCAATACCACCCAACGACTGCGACGCGCGTGCGAAATGTCGGACGCTAGCGTCTGTCAAGAGCATGCGTGACTCAGCCGTGTTTTAAAGGTGAGATGAGAGGCATCGGCTCACTCTGTCAAAGGACCATACCACTAACGCAACAAGAAGACGGCAAAGGCGGAACTCCTGGCGCACTCTCACACGCCGTCGTCGAGAACGACGAGAGAAACAGATGCCGCCACGGCCACATCCCCGCCTGATGTCTCCAAACGAGGATTCACGAGCTGTTTGTTTGAAGCCCGCTTGTCGCTCGAAACGGATAAGCTACGGTGCCGGAGACCGTGGGAAGAACAGGCTCTTTCGTAGTACAAAAGGTGGGCAGACGGAGAGGTTCGCTTGAGGATACCCGGGGGTTTTAAGTCCCCGGGTGACCATCGTCGAAAGGGTTCCTTCACGAACTCGTATATTGGTGTGCACATTTTATTTGCGGTCGTAGCAGTGCATCGGCGTGTGCGTGTCTTTGTTGCCTGTTGCCGACAGTTCGACCTTTTTACAGTGTGCTCCCATTTCCTTTTTGTGACCAGTCGGTCCGGGGGGGCGTTGAAACTGTTTCTTGCGCTGAGCGGGTCGGTTCTTTTGTGTTTCCGACGCATTGATTATTCTAATCTTCAAAAGTCTTGAAAACCTTGAAGATTTTGTCTTCTATGTGGCCGCTGGTAACGTAGGTGCCTTCACAGCGCACTCGCTCTGTGCTAGCACCTTCCGCGTTCATTGGCCACAAGTTCTTTTCTGCGTGAGCATGCTTGACCGCTGCACTGTGGTTGATGGTGCGCTGAGAGCAAAAGGACTGCGCACACTACACTGTACGGGTACCCCCCACTGCCCGGACAGCTTTTTTTTTTGCATAAGCACCTGCTTTGTAGGAAATACTTGAGGAGGCTGCCAGCTGCAAAAGATCAAAGGAGGTAAATGTGGTGTTGCCCACACGAAACACAGGTGAATCTGGGTTTAGTGGCGGGCGTAAGCGTTCAACAAAAAAGACCCACTTTGTAGTTGTATTGTTTTCTCCCCCTCTAGCCTCCTTCGAAGTAAGCACAAGGCAGCCCCTCGAGTATTTTTTGAAGATATCTTCAAGGCCAGCCTTGAAGATATCTTCAAGCGAGATTCTGGGAAGATAAATGGCCCTCCATCTTCATCAAATGTTCTCTGTTCCGACGAGCCGATGGAGCCCTGTAGTGCATGGCCAGGTCAAGCCAGCGCCTGTGTCCCAACTTCGAAATAAGCACAAGGCACTCCCTCGAGTATTTTGAAGCTGAAATATTTCGGTCCCTTTCTCTGAGACAGGGAATAAACAAGATGAGCCAATTCACTTCCTGCCCGATCGAACGTTTTCGAGCCTTGCAGTTTCGGGGTTAGAATGCAAATAATCCGCATCAATCAGAAATCGCCGTCGTTTAAAGTTAGAATGCAAATAATCTGTGGCGATAATCTGCGTCTGCTCTCTATCGTGACTATCTCTCACGAGCGCACCGGGTAATCATCGCATAATCGAGCTCAGGTGGGAGGAGGTGAATTGGCTCACAAGAACTGTTGGAGACAACCGTTTGCAAGTCGCAGATCTGAGATAGTGCCAAGCACGCGGCAGCAGGTATAAACGAAGGACCTCGGCTCCACACCGGAACCACAGGAAGGGACGGTGGTGGAGCGGGAAACATCCACCCTTCTCGCGTGTTCGTAGCGAAGAACAAAAAAGTCTGCTCGTTTTCATTTTTTTTTTTTTTCCTCAGTTCCCCAATTGTTTCCTTTTTTTGAGCGTGAGCAAATTTATCCGTCGGGCTTCCCTCGTATTATTATTATTATCTTTTTTATGTATTTTTTTTTGTATAAGCACCTGCGTAAGCGTTCAACAAAAAAGACCCACTTTGTAGTTGTATTGTTTTCTCCCCCTCTAGCCTCCTTCGAAATGAGCACAAGGCAGTCCCTCGAGTATTTTGGGAGGGGGGGTTTCTTTTTTTTTGTCATTTTCGTTTTTTATTTTGCGAAAGGTGGTCCTTAGGTGGAGCAGCAGCTGAATCCGGTGACAGATTTAGCTAGTGAGCAGCGAACACCTCCCCTTTTTTTACGAGCGCAAGTGTAATGGAGAAAAGCCTGCTAAATGGCAGCCAGGGACGGTGCTGCGGCGGCTAGGTTTTCCAAAAGAAATAAAGCATCGAGCGACGTGGCGAGCCGTAGGGCTTGGCCATTGCACTGAACACACGAGCCCGCAGGGCAGAGCGGACGGGGGCTGTGGCAGTGTGGCTTTGCTTCGACTCAACCTGTTTGCACGCTGCGGTCGACTGCTGAGCTCCTCCCCGGAGCAAGTTTTTTGCCTTCCTTTCCTCCTTTCGAAAAGGCCCTCGGTTCTACAATGTGCAGACACGTTGCGGAAGCGGTTCTTCAAAAGCGAGAAGAAGTGCTCTTCCGAACTCAGCCGGAGCGGTGGGACCTGGAAGCAAAAAGAATCGGAGAACCAGGGGGGCTGTGACAAGAGGGTGCAGGCGAGTGACGCAACCCTGGCCACAAGAACCTGGTTTTCGAACCAGAAGTCATCGCCCCGAGCGTGTTTCAGCCGATCCCTCCTGATAGACCGTGCTGGCATAGTGTACTCATTTGCATGCAAATGACTCCCCACTAACGCAACAAGAAGTGGGGCAGGCGGGCCTGTGACCCGCTTTGAGAACCCTGGATGAACCCGGCATGTGTGCCGTTTACGGATACATGTCGGCTTCCTACTCATGGGGGACCAAGGTAGGCACTCTCACACCTCAAACCCGGACCCACCACTGATGCAACAAGAAGACGGTATACTGTGATAATTTGATAATTTGAAGTTAGAGCGCAGAGTATTCGTAGGCCTGCATTAATCACGCGGTTACTACGTGTGACCAACTACCAACTACCATTCAATCGCTGTCGTGCTTCAGGTTACGATAGTTTGAAGTTAGAACGCAGAATATCCGTGATACGGGAGGACCTCACGTATTGGTGTGTCTCTGATTCACCGCTCTTGTCTGGTTGCGAGGCAAGGCGAAGCCACGAAGCCACTGATCTCGCTGCTGACCGCATGCAGTGGTGCTGCTACTGGAAGCAAGCCACCCTTAACAAAATTGGTGCCGCGTGACGTGTCCGTCCGGCTGATTACTATCCGTGCGTCTGCTACGGTGAACTTCGTGACGCCTCAGGACACTGGGCTTGAAAAACAGGGGCAAGGGTGGGTGGGCAAGCGAGGGCTGAACATACGTTACTTTTGGGTTGGCAAAAATGGTAACACCCTTGCACAAGTGTTAGTTCTTGTGGGAATAGTATCAATCGTATAAGATCTTCGATCTTGTAAAGGGGGTCGAATAATAACACCTGTGTTATTATTCGATTTGTCGAATACTAAAAAAAGCTCCGGGTAGCCGAACAGTAGCATGATCAAATAGTGGTAGTGTTTTTAGACAACCAGACGTGTGTCAAAACTGTTATTGTTCGACCCCTCCCCCTTTACGACTGCGACTGGGAAAAGTGATATTCCTTGTCCGGTGCTGACATAACTCCGGCTCTTGGTAGTAGATGGGGATCTGCTCAGTTCCCCCTCATAAACTAGAACGACGCGATCGGCATTACACCTCGGAAGTTATTCTCATCAAAATGAAAGTTCGTCAATCGCACAACCGCGGCTGATACAAACTAATGATGATGATGATGATGATGAGATGAAGAGAGAGTTGTTCTCGACAAACGCAGTGCCTGAACGTTTTTTTACGTTTAGCTGGATTCAGGACGCAACTTAAAACGCCACGCCACGGTTTGCGGCGACGAGCTTCTCATTTCATTATTTTTAACAAACGTGAAATGTTGGAGGAAATGAGAAGCTCGTCGCTGCTTTAGACTGGCTTCTTGTTTTAAGAAGCCGGGGTTTTTTGAGTTTCCGACCTGTGAGGCGGGTTGTGAGTGAGGTGAGAGTCTGGAAACAAGGAAGGAATGGATGTCAAGGTTGCTGTGTTCTCCGTTTGGGTAAGTCGTTCTTGCTTTTCTGCTATCTGACATTTTTGCATATGGGGTAGTCTGGCTTTTGCTGCGTGCACCCTGCCAAGTGGCCCAGCGCGGATGAAGACGGCCGGGGCGAGGATCGTTACACGACTGAAAAAAATGTGGCACGCGTCGATGCCGATGCGTCGCCCCAACTGAGGATGGAAGACAGCGCTCCCAGCGCGTAGCACTGGTTTTCCTCTGGGGGCATCGGCAACTTCTTTTCGTTTTTTTTATACTCTTTTTTGCTGTGCTCGTTTTTGCTTTGCTTTCTGCTGGGTCACAGTGGGTGGAGATCTTTTTTAATTTTCTTTTGGTTGACGTTTGAGAAAAGAAGAATTCTTTACCCAGATAGGGAATGGAATGAGACGGGGGGAGCGGGCAGGCGGGTGGAATCCCCGGTTGGCAGAGAGCATGCGGTTCGCTTTGCTTCCGGGGTGTGTGTGTGTGTGTGTGTGTGTTAGAGACCGTGTTTTTACGTGGTGCCCTCCTGTACGAGGGGCGTCCACGCCTCCTTCTGTTTCAAGTAACCGCTGACGCTCCCGCAGGTTGCGAGTAGGGGTCCGTTTTCAACTGGGGGTGGTGCCTCGAACAGCACCTCGCGATTCCTCCATTGTCAGCTTCACACTCGCCGCAGCGCTCCAGTCTGTGGGCTGTGCAGAATTGCACCCGCGGCCTTAGGCCATCTCCTTCATGATGGTGCTGTTTATACCGGCAACAGGTCTCCGCTGGCAGGCGCTTCTTCGCACATCCCTTGCATCGGGGCTTCCTATGTAGTGCGCATATTTCGCCTGGGCGAGCCGTGTTCACCGCGTCCTTGGGGGCCTTCTTCGGTTGCGCCCCTCTGCACGCTCCTGCACCCGGAACCTTGTCTACCATCTCGACTCTTGCCTTCCAGTCGGTCTTCCCTTGCGCCCATCGTGCGTGTGTGTGTGTGTGCGTGTGTGTGAGTGAGTGTGCGTTAGGACGCCCTTTTTCAACGCGTGTACGATAGGGACCGTCCACGGGTAGAAAGTCATGCGTTGATCGTTCGTATGTGGCTTCGGCCGTGTCCACGAACTCGGATACGGTACGAGTAGACCGTGTTGTTGTCCGAAGCTCGCTGATTAGCCGGCAACTGCCCGAATTGAAATTCGGCGGCGATCACCGATGCGAGTGCCTGGGAGTTGAGATCGACCGCACTGCCACAAAAGCGTAAGTGGCGCTTCTTGCGGCCGCAATCTGCACCGCCAGTTCACCGCGTTCGCCAGTTGCTGAAGAACGCGGGGCTAAAGACTGCGGTATGGGGGGGATGCAACCAAACAGGATCCGCACAGAATGGCAGGTGATCCGTGAGCGCTGCTGCTGCTGCTGCCGGCCCCGTTCCCCTGGCAGGCACGGGTTCCGATTGCCCCACACGTGGTCAGGCAGACAGACGGAGCTCTCCCGTGGCGCCGTTCGCCAGTTGAATAACGCGGGGCTGAAGACTGCGGTATGGGGGGGATGCAGCCAAACAGGATCCGCACAGAATGGCAGCGCTGCTGCTGCTGCTGCCAGCCCAAATACCCTGGCAGGCACGGGCTCCGGTTGCCTCACACGTGGTCAGGCAGACAGCCGGAGCTCTCCCGTGGCTCTTCTTGCGTACGCAATCTGCACCGCCAGTACACCGCGTTTGCCAGTTGCTGAAGAACGCCGTACTGGAGACTGCGGTATGGGCAAACAGGATCGCGAACAGAATGGCAGGAGATCCTGAACGCTGCTGCTGCTGCTGCTGCTGCTGCTGCTGCTGCTGCTGCTGCTGCTGCTGCTGCTGCTGCTGCTGCTGCTGGAGCCGGAGAAAGGCCGGGAACAATTGCCCCCCCGCCCCTTCTCACCCCCATCCCCCCATTTTCCCGATTCCCCCCTCCCCCCCCCCACACACGCGCGCGAGACAAAAGATTTTTCCCCACGGGATTTTAGGGACCCGCCCCGGCCGCTCATCGCTGCTGGCTCGGGGGGTGGAAGTTCGGGTTCAGCTGCATGGGGAACATCGGGATCTCGCCGGCCTGCGGCGCCGCCGCGTCGGAGGGCAGCTGGAACGGGAAGAAGCCGAACGGCTGCTGCGCCGCGGGGGCGGCGTCCGCGGTGGATGGGAGCGCCATGGGCAGGGCGGCGGCGGGGTTGAACATCAGCGACAGGCTCTGCTGGAGCAGCAGCTGCTGCAGCTGCTGCAGCTGCGCGAGGTTCTGCGGCGCCGCCGGCAGGAAGAGCGGCTGCATCCCGAGCCCCCCGACCATCTGCGGGTACAGCTGCATCGGAAACGTGCTCCCGCCGACGGCGGTTGGCCCCTCCGTGGTGTCCTGCACGGGCCGTCTCTGCACCGGCTCCGCCGGCTTTTGGCCCCAGTTCGACGACTCGGAGGGCGGTGCGTCACCGCTCCGGGAAGGCGAGAGGGCCGGCGGGTTGTAGTACGCGTTGCCCGCGTCCGACTTCCGGGCGCGGACCTTCTCCTTGGCAGGCTGCGCGACCGCCGGCTCCGCCTGGCACTCCTCGAAGACGTCGGACCACGTCCTCACAGTACGGTGCGGGTCGTCGGTATCGCCCGTCGTCAGCGACGATGCCTCGTACTGACTCCTCGACAGCGTCAGCCTGTGTTTCTCCGCCCGACCCTGACCAGCCCACTTGTTCTCCTTCGTGTAGAGGTACGACGAGTGTGAGTACTCTATGCGGACGACAGCGCGGACGCCGAACAAGTCGAGCTTGACGCCGTCGGTGCCCTTCTTGATGACCTCCGCGACTGCTTTATTCGCGGTTTTCAGCAGCAGCTGCGCGTACTTCCGCTTGTCTTTGTGCTGCTCCTGCCGGGTTACCCGCATCGAAATCGGCGGCACCACGACGTCCTCCCAGTGCGGGTCGATCTGGTCGGCGATGTGGCGGGCGGCGCTGAGGGTCAACCTGCACGGGTTCGAAAACACGGCTTCGTACGCGCGCTTGTCCGCCGCGAGGTCCGTCGACGTGTAGTCGGTTCCCGGGCAGAGGATGATGCACCGGATCTGCAGCACGGCTGAAGACGGGGAGATGGCAACCTCCGGGTTTTTCGCGGCTTCGATGGTGATCTTCTTCCCGCAGACCACCGCGTGGTCGGTCCCCGCGACCTTGATCGGCGAAGACAGCTCGGCGAGCGCCATTTCGCGGTCCCACACCGGGACGAGCTCCTTGATCAAGCTGCTGCCCTGCAGCTTCGCGTAGGTGTCGATCGCGGCGGCGATGTCCGCGAGGGGGGCCTCCCACGGGATGCACTTCAGCAGCAGGACGTTGACGAACCGCCCGGGGTGGTGGTGGCTGTTGCTGTGGTTGTGGCTGTGGCTGTGGTCGGCGTTCCGGGGGAGTCGCTGCTTGCCGGCGCCGGGTTTCGGCTGTTTTCGGCTGGAAAGCGCGTGGGACTCGAGGGGTTGGCCCGACGAGGCGGCGGCGGCGGGGGCGGCGCTTTGCTGCGGTTTTGGCGCCGCGGCGGGCGGGGTTGTATAATAGTCGGCTGTGGAGGCCTCGTCTTCGCCGGCGGCGGCGGTGGAGTTGGTGGAGGACAGCCGCTCGTAGAGCCTCCGCCCGCCCCGCGCCGACGGCGAGCTGGCGCCTTGGAACATTTCGAGCATCAGTGCCGTCGTCTTGTCGAGGTCCTCTTGAGGCTGCATGCCTTCACCGGCTCCGGCTGTAGACGCCACCTTCGCACAGCTTCCCAGCTTTCCCCGCACACCCACCCCCCGTCTTTCTGCATCAAAAAGAATTTGTTTTTTACAAGAATACTTGGGGGTGTAAGGCATGTCACCACCGGGACTGTGCCCAGCACTGCCAAGTCTGCAAGAGTGCGCTGTCGACGCATCGAGATCAGAGAAGCCCAACAAATGCATCCTTTTTGGACGCACCTCCTTCAGGGAGTGCTTGGAAGTACCCATATCAAAGTGGACGGACCCTAACTTCACCCACCTCTGCGACGGTTGCTACGTCCTTGCTGATGACATCCGTCCTCAGCAAGGGCGGCCTTTTTCTTTTTCTTTTTTCTTCTTCTTCTTCGCAAGAATACTTGGGGACCGTATGTCGACGGAGGCTACAACTACAAAGTGGGTCTTTTATTCGAACGCTTGCGCCCACTACTGGTACGGCGCGTTCGAACCTCTGTTTTGACAGTAACTGCCAGGTAACTGACAGTAACTGGTATGTAACTTCGTGTTGTGTCGGGCGCTACTTGCCTCTCGTGTATGTCCGCCGGAGGGGAACGTGTTTTCCCAATTACTTAGGTAGGCACTCACACTTCAAACATAGGACCACCTACTCATGGGGGACCAAGGTAGGCACTCTCACACTTCAAACACACTTCAAACATAATACCAACGCCTACCCATGAGGGACCAAGGTAAGCACTCCCACACCTCAAAAATAGGACCAATACCTACTCATGAGGGACTAAGGAAGACACTCTTACACCTCAAACATAGGACCACACATGTACGGCAACGGTCTCGGATCGAAATACGTGATTATCAGCATTGCTTATTCGCCAGCCGCGGGCTCGGTATTGATCGCCTCGAACTCGTGCCAAGTTCATCAAACGAACTAAAAGAAGCTAAGTTTACCGCAGTACTTACTGTCGCGCCTTTGAACATGTTCTTGACGGGTGGGCGCAGGCAAGAAGGACGGAAGCTAGACGAGATCTACAGCCGCGTGCACGCAGCAGAAGGGGAATACGGCAAAAAGAAACACAAGACGAAGGAAAAAGCCCCCGTCGTTTGCCGCTTTCTGATGCTGCTGGACGGTTTGCCGGCTTGTGCTCTCGCCTGCGCTGTTGGCCACGCTTCCGAAATGATAACTGAGCGTCGGAAACGGAGGAAAGAGAAGCCACTCGCAGCAGTGGGAAGTTGCTTGTAGGGCGAATGTTCCTGTACCTGACATCTACTCCGAATTTTCCCGGAGAGTGGGTTCAGGTGGAACTGTGCATGCCCATGCCGCGGCTCCTAATTACCACTCAGCATCGGAAACGGAATGAAGGGACGCCAGCAGCAGCAACCGGAAGCTGCTTGTGAGGCGAACATCTCCGTGCTTGAAGCCTGCTCGGGTTGCCCTGATTTTCTTCGAGTGTGTGAGCGTGAAGGCACATACAGCAACACACGCGTCACACCTCCGAAGTGATCACTCAGCATCGGAAACGGAATGAAGGGAAGCCAGCAGCAGCAACCGGAAGCTGCTTGTAAGGCGAACGTCTCCGTGCTTGAAGCCAACCCCGGTTGCCCGGATTTTCTTCGAGTGTGTGAGCGTGAAGGCACATCCAGCTACACACGTGCCACACCTCCGAAGCGATCACTCAGCATCGGAGCACAGCAGCAATGAGCCATCCCTTCAGCCTGCGACTTCGCGGAGGCATTCCTCATTCGAGGAGAATAATTGCAATCATCGATCCTCATCACAACGCAAGCTCAAAACATTTCCCATCCTCTTCAAGATAGGTAGCCGGAAGGCTCTCAAACTCGTTTAATGCGCCAGTGCAGTGCGCGTGCAGCCTCGGACATTTAGGGGCATCACAGACCTGCTATTGGCTCGCTCTTCCGCGCGCTGTAAGTCTCGTGGACCACGCACTCCTACGCTCAGTACGCGGTCAACTACGGGTGGATCAGCATGAGCATCATCCATTTTTGGCATTCGGCAGGTAGGTTGTTGCACACTCAATATCGGTTGCAGACTTCCGTGGCCACCGTTCTGCTGTCAAGATGAACCGACATCCTTTGTGGGATCTGATGAGCGATCACTCGGACACCTTAAGTCAGCTCTCGGTTCATCCCGCGTCGCCAGTCCTGCTGTCAAGATGAACCGACATCCTTTGTGGGATCTGATGAGCGATCACTCGGACACCTTAAGTCAGCTCTCGGTTCATCCCGCGTCGCCAGTCCTGCTGTCAAGATGAACCGACACCCTTTGTGGGATCTGATGAGCGATCACTCAGACACCTTAAGTCAGCTCTCGGTTCATCCCGCGTCGCCAGTCCTGCTGTCAAGATGAACCGACACCCTTTGTGGGATCTGATGAGCGATCACTCGGACACCTTAAGTCAGCTCTCGGTTCATCCCGCGTCGCCAGTCCTGCTGTCAAGATGAACCGACACCCTTTGTGGGATCTGATGAGCGATCACTCGGACACCTTAAGTCAGCTCTCGGTTCATCCCGCGTCGCCAGTCCTGCTGTCAAGATGAACCGACACCCTTTGTGGGATCTGATGAGCGATCACTCGGACACCTTAAGTCAGCTCTCGGTTCATCCCGCGTCGCCAGTCCTGCTGTCAAGATGAACCGACACCCTTTGTGGGATCTGATGAGCGATCACTCGGACACCTTAAGTCAGCTCTCGGTTCATCCCGCGTCGCCAGTCCTGCTGTCAAGATGAACCGACACCCTTTGTGGGATCTGATGAGCGATCACTCGGACACCTTAAGTCAGCTCTCGGTTCATCCCGCGTCGCCAGTCCTGCTGTCAAGATGAACCGACATCCTTTGTGGGATCTGATGAGCGATCACTCGGACACCTTAAGTCAGCTCTCGGTTCATCCCGCGTCGCCAGTCCTGCTGTCAAGATGAACCGACACCCTTTGTGGGATCTGATGAGCGATCACTCGGACACCTTAAGTCAGCTCTCGGTTCATCCCGCGTCGCCAGTCCTGCTGTCAAGATGAACCGACACCCTTTGTGGGATCTGATGAGCGATCACTCGGACACCTTAAGTCAGCTCTCGGTTCATCCCGCGTCGCCAGTCCTGCTGTCAAGATGAACCGACACCCTTTGTGGGATCTGATGAGCGATCACTCGGACACCTTAAGTCAGCTCTCGGTTCATCCCGCGTCGCCAGTCCTGCTGTCAAGATGAACCGACACCCTTTGTGGGATCTGATGAGCGATCACTCAGACACCTTAAGTCAGCTCTCGGTTCATCCCGCGTCGCCAGTCCTGCTGTCAAGATGAACCGACACCCTTTGTGGGATCTGATGAGCGATCACTCGGACACCTTAAGTCAGCTCTCGGTTCATCCCGCGTCGCCAGTCCTGCTGTCAAGATGAACCGACACCCTTTGTGGGATCTGATGAGCGATCACTCGGACACCTTAAGTCAGCTCTCGGTTCATCCCGCGTCGCCAGTCCTGCTGTCAAGATGAACCGACACCCTTTGTGGGATCTGATGAGCGATCACTCGGACACCTTAAGTCAGCTCTCGGTTCATCCCGCGTCGCCAGTCCTGCTGTCAAGATGAACCGACACCCTTTGTGGGATCTGATGAGCGATCACTCGGACACCTTAAGTCAGCTCTCGGTTCATCCCGCGTCGCCAGTCCTGCTGTCAAGATGAACCGACACCCTTTGTGGGATCTGATGAGCGATCACTCAGACACCTTAAGTCAGCTCTCGGTTCATCCCGCGTCGCCAGTCCTGCTGTCAAGATGAACCGACACCCTTTGTGGGATCTGATGAGCGATCACTCAGACACCTTCAGCCAGCTCTCGCTTCATATCCCGCGTCGCCAGTCCTGCGTACCAGAAGTGGCCCGCTTGGAACCAGGATGCTGCGTCACTTGTACGGGCGCGCACCCTGCCCTCACGCGTTTTTCCTACCCAGCTAATCCGGCGTGGACGCCCCGAGCGTTGTGCAGCACGCAGCTCCGCAGCAACCCGCAAGGGGGGGGCAGGGCGTTTCGCCGAAGAAGACGTGGCGGCAGGTGGTGGCAGCGAAGAAGAAGAAGTGTGAAAACGGGTTTTTTGCCTACAGGCTTTTCGTGTTATTTTGCAAATGCTTTGAGCTATCTTTGTGTCTGTGCTTTCAGTCGTCTTCTTAACCATGGTTAAGAGGATGACGGCAAACTTCGCCTTCTTTTGCCCGGACTGGCAGGAGGCGGTGCGCTTCGCCGCCACCGAGAGCTTCGCCGCGGGCTCCTTGGCCGGTGCTGTCGCTCACGCGCACCTTGAAAGAAAACGGAAGAATCAGCGTTCTGCCGTGCATCTTCATGCAATGGGTTGCGTCGCGGAGAACGTGCGGACTGTGCGAGTACTGTCGGACTGGAGCAGAGGCGCTTTCTGCTCGCGGTCAGCGGCTTCAGTCGAGTTCCTCGCTCGACGATCGTCGGCGCTTCTTCTGCTCTGGCGGAGGGAGCGGGGGTGGCGCCATGTCCTGCAAGATGTGGGGCGGATACGGCGGGCGGAAAACGCAGGGAACACATGCTCGGAATGGTGCTTTTTGCACGGGGTTCGGTCCTTCAAGGCCCCGCATAAGATGGAAAAAAACCATCTCTCTGCGGACAGATGCTTACCCCACACGTAGGGAAAACGCGCGAGGACGCGCTCGGAATGATAGCAATTGAGCCGGTCCGTCCCTATCTCATGAAACTGCGTCGAAGTGCCTACCGCTGTTTATCACAGTGAATCACGGTCCACCCGGTCTATCAGGTCCATCCCTAGTCCCTAGAGCTGCATCGAATTGCCCGGTGATGTATTCTTCGGTCTATCACGGTCTATCAAGAGGGGATGGACCAGCTCAAGCAATGATTAGGTCCGGCTAGTCACGCTCCTTGAGGTTGAAGTCACAGTTAGAAAAGTGCGGAGAGTTTCGGGCAGAAAGTACACGTCAGATACACATCACGCAGAACAAGCCTCAAAAATGTGTTGCAACGAATATATACGAAGTTGCTCGAGGAGGGATACCGCATACAACGAATCTCTCTTCTACGTTCGCTAGGGTTTGTTTTCAAAGAAGGTTAACATACCTCATCTTCGTCGTCATCTTCGTCCGTGCTTTCAGCGTCTCCGAGGAGCGGCTGCAAGATGTCGGCCTGTGTTTGTGGTTGCGGAATGTGATCAGAAGATCCTTAATACGTGTGCATGCTGGGCAGTGCCGTCCTGTCCCTTCGTCTTCTCAACACACGCAAGGGTACGTAGAACGAACCTAAAAATAAGAGTGACGCAGCAAGCAAGAAAGAGAGATGGATGGGGAAACGAGAGTAAGGAACTGCGTTGCAATTCGTCTTTCGTATTCATCTGCCGGTCAAGATCCAAGGATCCGAAACGAACGGGCCTGGCAAGGCGGAAAACTCGGCTGAGAGTGGAGACAGTGTTAGCCCCTTGGAATCGCCTTCGAGTTCATTGTAGGGGAACCCGCAAGATTGCAAGTACGAAAGGGCACACACCGCTTCCAGCTGCCTCCTCGGGGGTATGCGGGGCAGAGTGCAGTCGAACAGGTTCTGCTTGCTGAGCATCTGGTCGATGAGCTCGTCGACGTACGTGATTTCGTACTTTCCGTCTTCTCGCCGCAGCCGGATTTTCCGGTAGTCACTGAGCAGGGGTTCGAGGGTTTTGTACACTTGCAGCGGACTGCCCACCATGCGCAGGTAGAAGGCGGCAAGGACGCGGACGTACTTGAAGTCGCCTTGGTCTACAAGCTCGAGGACGCTTTCCACGTCGGGTTGGAGCTGGAGGAGCTTGAGCACGAGGCACAGGAACTTGGTTGGCTTGCGGTAGCCTCCGTAGGTGCCGCCGACGGCTTCGAGCTTGACAGCTTTCTCGAGGACTTGGTCGACTCGCAGCGCGAAGCACTGCTCTTTCCAGTACAGGTTGTTGTAAATGCGCTGCCGCACGATGGTCTCCACGAGCCCCTGCGGGTCGCCGCCGTGGATCGTCGACGCGGTCTTGTCGGTGCGGTTCGCCATTGGATCGGGTTTCCTCCGGTTCCTTCACCCCCTCCACCCCCGCTTCCCCGCCCAGCGGTCTCCTTCTACTTGTACAGTTTAAAGGTTCTTGGTTGCGCCTCTTTCGATTCTCCCTTCAGGAAAAGGTCAACACGGTGTAGGCGATAGCGAGAACACATGGACAGAATGCCAATAGGGGGGAAATCTTAGTATAGTGTTGCCAGGCAGAAACTTGCCTGCATGTTGGAGCTGGAGGAGCTTGAGCACGAGGCACAGGAACTTGGTTGGCTTGCGGTAGCCTCCGTAAGTGCCGACGGCTTCGAGCTTGACCGCTTTCTTCTGGACTTGGTCGACTCGCAGCGAGCACTGCTTTTTCCAGTACACGTTGTTGTAAAAGCGCTGCCGCACGATGGTCTCCACCAGCCCCTGCGGGTCGCCGCCGTGGACTCGACGCGGTCTTGTCGGTGCGGTTCGCCATTGGATCGGGTTTCCTCCGCTTCCTTCACCCCCTCCACCCCCGCTTCCCCTCCGCCCAGCGGTCCATTTTCTTTTCCTTCTAGTCGTACAGTTGAAGCTACTGGGTTCAGGAAAAGCACGGTGTAGAACTGCTGAGAACTTTGTTTTGATCATTCCTTCTCGGGTTCAGAGGCGACCGCGATACATGGAAGCCAACAGGGGGAAAGTCTTAGTTCAGTGTTCAGGTAAAAGCTTGCCTCTCAGGTATGTTTAAGGAAGGGGGTTTTTGGGCCGACGATTCTGGCTAGGCACCCTCAAAAGCACGTGGACGAAACAGGCATGGTAAACGAACCCCCACACCCTCTTCGCAGGCACAGCATTACGAAGCAGCAGCTGTTGACTGGCTGTTGACAGGGGTTTCCTTGTTGCTATCGACCCTTGCCCACTTTGATTACGTCAGGAGAAGCCCAGCGACAGCACTGACTCGGGGAGACAACGGGTGCGGCTGGGTTGTTTTTCACTGCCCGTGTTCCACTTCGTGCTACCTTTCCCCCGGCTTCGTCCTATCCAGGCAAAGTTCACCATCTTTCGGGTCCCAACAAGTGTACGTCACCTCAAATCCCTTTCCAGTAACTCAGGATCGGGCTGTGCTGCGTCCTCAAGGATTGGCACATCTCCCTTGCAGTGCGGCTTGTGGGTTTGACACCCTAAGCCTCGCACACGTGTTAGACTCCTTGTTGCGGGCCTAAAGCCACAGAGGGCGAAGGTTTGGCTTTGAGAACACGCGGGGGATGCCGGTGCGAGCATCACTTCGGTTGAAGGTACTGTCACATGTGCTTTCAAGCCGATTGCAACAGGTATCTCGACCACCAAAGTGGGCTTACCCAACTGTTAAGTTGGTCCAAAAGGTCCTGACACGCGTGCGCGGCCTCGCTACCTCTCTGGGGCGAGGAGTTCAAGAGCGAGGGAAGCATCATGAAACGGCGAAGCTTGGAAAACGTTTTGTTTTTTTCTTCTTCTTCTTTTTTTTTTTTTTTGAATTGGTAGGAGAATACGCTGGCGACCAGGCCACGCACCCACCACCAGGCGCAGGCCTCGAAAGAGGGAATTGTTTCTTCCCGAGAGAAAAGGAACGTTTTCTGCTGGCACACTGTTTCTTGTGATTTCTTGATGGCAACAAACAGGGAGGCGGGAAAGAGTGGGGATCTTGGCTGATGTGCCAGCAGGCAACTGCGCTGGAATATGACCCGACGCAGTTGGGGTCCACACTTCCGATCCACAGGGTATTGGACAGATTCTGATCAATGGAACTTGTCGAAACTCCGCATTGAGGTCCCACTTGGGGCAGGGGGATGCAATAATGTGCTCGGAATGGATATATGCTCCCGTCGACAATCGGCGGACACACTAGGCGGACCACTAGCAGCGGTGCTGCTGCTTGTAGCTCGCGATCCATGCCCAAAAAAATCGTTCTCATAGAGCGCCGAGTGGCCTTGTCCCTGATTTGCGCGACCGGCGCGTCCTGACGGGGCGACGCTGCCCCCAACAGAATCTGAATTGCTGTTTCACGCAGTACCGCTGTCCACGCTCTCGTGCAGTCTACTGCCTTCATCACGGTACGCTCACGGTCTATCAGGAGGTGGCCCGGGTCCGCTGAAAAAGAAGATTGGAAGAAGAAGAAGAAGAAGAAGAGAAATACTCGAGGGGCTGCCTTGTGCTTACTTCGAAGGAGGCTAGAGGGGGAGAAACAATACAACTACAAAGTGGGTCTTTTTTGTTGAACGCTTACGCCCGCCACTGAACCCAGATTCACCTGTGTTTCGTGTGGGCTACCAGCACATTTACCTCCTTTGATCTTTTGCAGCTGGCAACCTCCTCAAGTATTTCCTACAAAGCAGGTGCTTATACAAAATAAAAAGAAGATCGCTCTCGGGGCAAGAGCGGAACGGTCAACCGCAATAGCTCGTCCGGGCGTCAACACACTGCGCCACGGATATCATCTCGCAGTGCATGCTACAGCATGGAGTGATATCAGGACCATCCACAGCTCTTATCGGAGGTTGGGACGACCAACCCACATCGCAGCGAGCCTGAGAATTATGTGTCAGCACAACCCCGGTGTCTGTACGGATCATTCCTCCTCTGGGATCAGCCCCCAAGGGAAGGAACCGTTACGGTTAGGTATACACGTGTGGCCGTCCAGCCTCCGAAGCTGAAAAAAGACAGGCGCTTCGTTTTGTTTGTGCGTGCCGGTTGATCGTTTTCCCACTTGTATTTACCCTGTGTATATTCAGGTCGTCCACCCTGCTCTGAAGTTGATTGGCCCCGCACTGGGGCGACGATAAGGCTGTCGCGGTGTCCAATATTGTTGACCCTTTGTTTCAATTTCTTCTTCAGCCGAGGGTCGCAAGAATGCACGACAAGCGGCAAACAGTTCCCTTTGCTGCCACCCTAAGAAAGCTGGCTGGGCGCAGAAATCCCTCAAAGCCGTGTGCTCCGCAGTGCCAAGCTTCTCTACCATATCTCGATCCTGAGCTAGTTCGCCCCTGCGCCCGGAACTGCGTGCCGCTGTCCACACCGCGGTGTCGCAGTGCGCGTGGAATACCGACCTTCTAATCCAACTACAAATAACGCTAGGAATAGATACGTGCTGAACACCGCACTGATCCTATCTGCAAGTGGGGGAGATTGCAAGAACGTGCTTGGAATGGGTAAGAGCTCAACACCGCACTGGCCCCGGCTGCACCGTGTTTCGGTCCTTTAAGCCACGGACATAAGGCGGACCATCATCAGCGCGGAACCTGAGTGTCTACAGAGAGGACTGCGGTGTGAGTCTGGTGTGTCAGGCGGCTGTTCGTAGCTCGTCACACGATCCCATCTGCAAGTGGGGGAGAGGGGAGAAACAATGCCAGACAAGTGGGTCTTCTTAGCGTTATTTATTTATTTTAAACGATTCACGCCCGCCATTTACTCATTTTCCACCCCCTATGGGTCACCGGCATGCTGATGAGTACCACACTATGCCTGTGGTATTTCGCAAGGCAGTCTTCCCAAGGATTTCCTACAAAGCAGGTGCGTATACAAAATACTGCCTTGTGATCATTTCGAAGGAGGCTAGAGGGGGAGAAAACAGTAAAACTACAAAGTGGGTCTTTTTTGTTGAACGATTACGCCCGCCACTAAACCCAGATTTACCTGTGTTTCGTGTGGGCTACAGCACATTTACCTCCTTTGATCTATCGCAACTGGCAGTCTCCTCAAGCGTTTTCTACAAAGCAGGTGCTTTTCAAAGGCCGCGGAGGTCAGCGGACCGGAGCTACCGGAGAGGGTGTGTGTGCGTTGTGTGGTAACCTGATACGTGTGCGCTGGCTGTTACACGAGCTTGATGCTCCGCATGGATGCTTGGTGCCGTGTGCGCCGTGGGCACCGCCTGCTGCACACGGGGATTCGTTTGCGACAATAAAACCTCGGAGGGAAAAAGACTGCGTGTTTATCCCACTCAAAAAAAAAAAAAAAGCAAATCGGGGGGAAAGAGACCACCGAGCTGGCGGGGTGCAGGTGCTCGATGTTCTTCGCTTACCACCGTGTGTTGTTTTCTCACTCAGGACTTTATCCTGTTGTGTTCGTGTGCCTTGTCGTGTAGGGGTAGACCCGCATGACCTCACGTCCGTTCTACACGTGGTTCGGTAGATACAGCAGTTGGGTTCTTTGTCGGGCAGCTTCGTCGAGCATTTCTCCTTCCAAGCTGGCGCTTCTGTATAAGAAAAGGCAAAAGGGGGGGAAAGAAAAAAACGAGATCACGGGAAGTCCTCGATCAGCTTCGTGGCGATGTCTTTGCGGTAGGACGCGGCGTCGAACGTCACGAGCTGTATCCGCTCGTAGGCCACCCGGCGGGCGTCGGGGAGGGTCGGAGCGATGGCGGAGAAGACGAGCACGCGGCCGCCGGCAGTGACCACCGAGCCGGCGGGGCCGGGTTTCGTCCCGGCGTGGAACACCGCGAAGTCGTCGGTTTCCGCCGCCTTCGCGAGCCCTTCGATCGGCACTCCCTTCGCATAGCTCCCCGGGTACCCACCGGACACCATCACGACGCCGCACGCGTGCCTCTCGTCGTACTCGATCTTGTGCTGGTCCAGAGACCCGTCTTTCAACGCCTTCAGGAGCGGATACAAATCCGATTTGATCCGTGGCATGACCACTTCGGTCTCGGGATCGCCCATTCTGCAGTTGAATTCGACGACTTTCGGTTCGTCGTTGCACTTCATGAGGCCGATGTACAAAAACCCGGTGTATCCGAGATCTTCGGACACCAAGCCGGCGACTGTCGGTTTGATGACCTTGCTCTCGACCTTGTCCATGAAAGCCGATCCTTCGCGCGCGAACGGCGCCGGGGAGACGGCGCCCATTCCGCCGGTGTTGAGCCCTGTGTCACCCTCGCCGGCCCGTTTGAAGTCGCAGCTCGACGGGAGGATGAGGTAGTGGCCCTTGCTGTCGATGAGGACGAAGACGCTCAGCTCCACTCCTTTCATGAACTCCTCGATCACGACGCCTTCCGACGCGGCGCCGAACATGCCGGACAGCATCGCTTCGAGGTCCTCTTCCGCTTTTTCGAGCGTGTCCTCAATGAGGACACCCTTCCCGGCTGCCAACCCGTCTGCCTTCAACACGTATGGGGCCTCGAGAGAAGAGAGGTACTCCTTCCCAGCGGCGAGGGTTTCCTTCGTGAAGGTCTTGTGTCCTGCGGTGGGCACGTTGTGCCGGTTCAAAAAGTCCTTTGAGAACGCTTTGCTGCCCTCGAGCCGGGCGCCTGCTGCTTTCGGCCCGACGACGACGATGTGTGCGGTCGACGCATCCGAAGCGAAGTCGTCGTGGATGCCGCCGCAGAGCGGGTCCTCGGGGCCGACGACGAGCATTTCGACGCCTTCCTTCAGGCAGAAGGCCTTCAGCTTCGCGAAGTCCTTCACGCCGATGTCGACGTTCTCGCCGTGGGCGGCGGTCCCAGCGTTGCCAGGGGCGTAGAACACCTTCGCCACCTGGCTGCTCTTCGCGAGCTTCCATCCCAGCGCGTGCTCGCGCCCGCCCCCTCCGACGACGAGCACTTTCGCCATGTTTGTTCGATGCGTCCTTTTCGTGTGTTCGGTTCCTTTTTAGAGTTAAAGTTCGCTTGAAACTCCGGGGGTTTAAGGTCTCCGTGTGACCGTTCATGAATGGGTTCTCTTAGAGCAAGAAAGGGCTATATGGTTACGGGTTGTATATTTGGTGCACGCTTTCGTTACGGGTTATGGCTAACCATGTCCGGGACTGTTTGTGACCGACAAGTACATTCCTTCGTGGAGTGTAGTTGGGCCCCCCACGTTCTACAAGTTGAGCATTGAGTTCTTTAAGGTGCAAGTGCCATCAAGGCAGGCGAGCACTGTTCACGGGCTAGCGTTACTTCATGACGTCGTCCGTCGGGAGAGTCAACGATGATGAGGATGTGGTCAAACTAGCCATTTCCAAGTCAAGTTCAATTCCCGCTCGCTTTCGCGGTGCGGACTTTCCGGGCCGGTTTGGCTGTTTCCGGGTCGACGATGGGGAAGAAGTCAGGCATTCCATTTCGTGATCGAGCGTAGAGTTGTTCACGGCCTGCCGCGATCGCTTCGATCTTCGTGGCTTCCCTGTCGGGGATGCGAGCTTCGAGGACTCCTGCAGGGGTCGCTTCCGCCTCCTTCTGGGAGGCGCGTCTTTGGGCTCGCCGGTTGGCGTGCGCGGAAGGGTTGTTTGTATGGGGATGATGTTCCCCGTTGATGACGTCTTGGGCGACGGTGATGATGACGGTGATGAAGGCGGGGAGGTTGGTGAGCTGGTGAGGTACCGCGCCGTTCGCGTGCGTTGCCGCGTCGCTGCTTTCTTGGCCGGGCGCTTCGGCCCCCGGTGGGTGGTCGGTCGCGGGGTCTCCTGCAGGATACGCTTCCGCCCCTTCCTGGGCGACTCGGACAGTTGCTCAGCCGCAGGCGAGCGCGGCGTGGCCGCGGGCGCCGGCGTGTTCGTGTTGGGTGGTGCGGCGGGCTTCGTAGCCTTCGGTTCGTCGGCACTGTGGTGCCCTTTGCCGCAGCACGCGGCGGGTCGTCGCTCTGCGAGCGTCGGCAGCTGGCGGCACCCTTCGCACGGGCCGCGGTTGTGTTCGCGGCACCCGTGGTGCCCTGCGGCACAGCATGTCTTCGGCGTGTTGCAGACCGCGCAAGTTGAGCAGGGGTTGCCTTGTAGCCCGTACCGGTATGTTGTCCGCGTATTTGTGCTGATAAAGCATTGTTGGTTTAAGACTCAGAATTTGTAGTTGACAGCTGTACTGAATTGTATTTACACGAACCTTATCGAAAGCATAAACGAAAGCTTGTCGCGAATGAAGGACATTCTAGTCGAATGCTTTGGCAAAAGTACGTGATTTTTTCCTCTGACGGAGGAGTTTTCGTATGACCCCAGGTGGTCCCTAATGGTCCCGCGTAAGGTTTTGTGCCCCGCGGTGGGCACGTTGTGCTGGTTCAAAAAGTCCTTCGAGAACGCCTTGCTGCCCTTCCTTTCTGTTGCTGATAAAGCATTGTTGGTTTAAGACTCAGAATTAGTAGTTGACAGCGTACTGAATTGTATTTACACGAACAAGTTCGCCTTCTTTCGATCTCTACAGAATTTTACCTCTGACGTAGGAGTCCGTATGACCCCGGGCGGTCTCTGATTCCGCGTAAGGTTTTGTGACCCGCGGTGGTCACGTTGTGCCGGCTCTTTCCTCGCAGAGCTGTTTCATACGGTTTCCCGGGCTCTTTTCTCGCAGACGACCCCACGTGTTTCCATTCTAACTTATCCGGCCCCCCGGCCCCGCAGAGCTGTTTCATACGGTTTCCCGGGCTCTTTTCTCGCAGACGACCCCACGTGTTTCCATTCTAACTTATCCGGCCCCCCTGCCCCGCAGAGCTGTTTCATACGGTTTCCCGGGCTCTTTTCTCGCAGACGACCCCCCGTGTTTTGATTCTAACTTATGGCCCCCGCCCGCAGAGCTGTTTCATACGGGTACGCGGGGGGTTTTCTCGCGTGCTGTATCATACGACCGCCCGGATTCTAGTTCGTCTGTGCTACTCCTGAGCCTGAGTGCGTTTGTCTTCTCGCAGTCAATGCCTACCCCGATCCCTCTGTAGCCGGTCGTCTCTGCTCCGTCGCACTACACGCCTGAACTCGTGACCTATTTCTGCTTTGCTCCGCCGGAGAGGATCGAGTCTTCTTCCGTCTTGCTCCTGCACGTCGCCGAAGTCGGCGTTCCATACACCCAATCTTCCTCGCGTGTTCCGCCGCAATCCCTACTGGCGGATACCCTCAGCTACGCGGCCACTCTGCTCCGTTTCAAAAGAAAAGGGGTGGGTCCTTGAAACACGGGTTTTTATTTTTTCACAATGAAAAGGGGCGGGGGAACGGAAATACAACTAAAGAAGGATATAGGAAGGGACAGAATCTACTATTTTGCAACGCGGACTACGCCTGTGTATAAGGTCGGGGGCGGTCCGATGTTGTTGTCTATTGAGTTGGGGCACAGAATGCTCCGTACGAAGAATGTTCTTCTTCGGTGTTTAGGAAGAAGAAGCTCACCCCGATGCAAAAGTGTAACGGTCGACCTAGCACGTAAAGCTGGAGTCGGAGTTTGCACAGCGGAAAGTCGATATACACTTGAACCAGTACCGCCAGACATCCTCTCGTGTACACTTTTGCCGAGAGAAACGAATGATTTCCTACTCAGTAGTAGTTGTCAAACGCGCGTCGCAGCCGGAGACAACGGGCGCCAGTTTGGGATGAGGATCCACAGAAAGAACCACCTCCTTGAATGTGGAATGCCTGGTAGGCGCAAGTCATCAGCTTGCGCTGATTACATCCCTGCTGTTGTACAAACCGCACGTCGTTAGGTGCGTTTGTACTACCTATCTAGTTCAACGACGCCCGTACCCTGCAAGGAGACACCACCCCAGTCTACCGGATACCAGCTGACCCAGATTTGCGCCGCTTTCTAGAGTGCAAGTTCGTTTAGAGCTCCGGAGTTTTAAAGTCTCGGGGTGGTTTTATTACGTTTTCACCTCCGAGATTTGTTTGTTTTTTTGTATAAGCACCCGCTTTCTAGGAAATGCTTGAGGAGACTGCCAGTTGCGATAGATCAAAGGAGGTAAATGTGTTGTAGCCCACACGAAGCACAGGTAAATCTGGGTTTGGTGGCGGGCGTAAGCGTTCGACAAATCATAGGGGAAAGTTGGAAAGTCTGAAAGGACAGCGTTTTCCTGCGCGCGTTAGGATGGTAAACAACGTTTCATTCGTTTTGTGCGGCGTTCGCTGTGCCAGGTTTCCGACGGTAAAACGGGGGGAGTGACCGTGTCCGCGAGGTCTAGACATATCGTTCGCCGACGGGAGCTCGGAGCGAGGCGCCGGGGACCCGGGGCGGTAGGAGTCGATCATGTAGTCGGTGTTCGCTTGGTCGGACCCCACGATGGCCGGCGAGAAATTGTGCAGGTCGCCAGCCTTCGCGGGGCCGGGCATCGCTTCGTCCCACTCGTGGGTCTCGCCGTAGTGGCTCTTGCAGTTGCATGCGGTGCAAGAAACCAGTGGCGAATAAACGTCGCCTGTCGAGAGTTAACTGAAAGCGAACTCTTCACGTAACCCCAAACGAACGGATGACGTGCTCCCGTGGAGAAAGTCGGAACTTTGTTTGTGCGTGCCGGGTGATCGTTTTCCCACTTGTATTTACCCTGTGTATATTATTCAGGTAAGGAACTCTGATCAACCACCAAAACACGCTGCCTCCGTCTTTTTAGCCTGCACAATACATTGAAGGGCAACCCGCAAGATTGTTTGTACTAAAAAGACAGCGTTTTCCTGCCCGCCGCGCGTTGGGATTGTAGAAACAACATTTCATTCGTATTCTGCGGCGTTTGCTGTGCCAGGTTTGACGGTAAAATTACGACCGTGCCGCGAGGTCCAAACATCGTTCGCCGACGGGAACTCGGAGCGAAGCGCCGGGACCCGGGGCGGTATGAGTCGATCATGTAGTCGGTGTTCGCTTGGTCGGACCCCGCGATGGCCGGCGAGAAATTGTGCAGGTCGCCAGCCTGCTTCGTCCCAACTCGTGGGTCTCGCCGTAGTGGCTCTTGCAGTTGCATGTAGTGCAAGAAACCAGTGGCGAATAAAAGTCACCGGTCGAGAGTTAACTGAAAGCGAACTCTTAACGTAACCCCACACGAACGGATGACGTGCTCCCGTGGGGAAAGTCGTTTGTTTGTGCGCACTAGCGGAACTCACCTGCTTTGGTAAGTTTCATGTAGTACGCTACCAACTACTAATTCTTAGTACCAACAATGCTTTGTTAACACAAAAAAGACAGCGTTTCCCTGCCCGCCGCGCGTTGGGATTGCAAAAACAACATTTCATTCGTATTGTGCGGCGTTTGCTGTGCCAGGTTTGACGGTAAAATTACGACCGTGTCCGCGAGGTCTAGACATCGTTCGCCGACGGGAGCTCGGAGCGAGGCGCCGGGGACCCGGGGCGGTAGGAGTCGATCATGTAGTCGGTGTTCGCTTGGTCGGGCCCCGCGATGGCTGGCGAGAAATTGTGCAGGTCGCCAGCCTTCGCGGGGCCGGGCATCGCTTCGTCCCACTCTTGGGTCCCGCCGTAGTGGTTCCTGAACTCGTCCTTGGTGTACAGCTGGCCGTCCGAGGGGTCGACCCGCCGGTTGCCCATCTGGTCCATCTCGCGCGCCAGCTCCGGGTACGCCTCCAGGGCCCTGAGAATGGCTCTCTTTGGCGGCACGATTTCGTCGTTTGCTTCGTTTCCGTGGATACCCGGGATGCCCTTCTTCGCCTTTCTGTGGAAGTCTCCGTAGCGCACCTTCGCCCACCTGTGTGTGTTTTTGTTAGAAGTATAGTGCTCTAGGACAGCAAACGGAGGCTGGGCCTTAGCCTTTTGAGTGGGAAACATTGGGAACATGAATGTATCTGGCCATCCTTTAGCTCCGTTAGGTTGGGGAGGAGGCACGGTTTCCGGGGTGCCTAGTAGTCGGCTCCGGTTAGAAGTCCGGTTGGGAAGCTTCTTTCTGGCTCGTGCCGAGGATGTGTGTGTGTGGGTGTTAGAAGTCATGTAGGGTAACCCCTTGCGGAGTATGACCCAGGCTGTATGCTTCCTCACGTCACAGCTGACGCTTCTTCTTGCTGCCCGTAGTGACCACGTGCAGCCGGAACTGTAGCCTCGTTTGACAATGGCTCCTTGCTTCGTGTCCCGTGTGCTGCTGGCTACAACATGTATCCGGGGGGGGAATCTTAGTTTAATAATGTTTAGGCAGAGCACTGCCTCTCAACTGCCTCTCATGCATGGTTGATGCTAGCATCAAGTCTTCTTCGAGGAAGATATTTTGTCTAGGAAAAGGATGCAAAATCGAACGAGGTAAAAAGGGGTAAAAAGGGGAGTGTAAACCTTGAGGGGCTAGGCTAGGGGCGTTGTTATTGGTGCTAGTTTTGTGGGATAAGGTAAGGAAAAAAAGGGGCTATGGGGGGGAGTTTGCAAGAACGTGCTTGGAATGGGTATGTGCTCAACACCGCACTGGTGCCGTCTGCGCGTGTTTCGGTCCTTTAAGCCACGGACACATGACCCTTGAGGGACTAGGGGGGGGAGACACCTTCTTGTGCACGCGGAGCAGCAAGAAGCGTCGTGTTTCGAACACTTCGCTTTCTTGTTTCCCGTTCGCTTCACTGTTGGCCGTGTGCCAGCTGCCCTCCTTCAAGCTGCCTCCTCCCAGCCGCCTCGTAGTACCGCTCCGGAGTGCGCGTGCGTAAATCCATGGCATCGTCCATGGCATAGTTCATGGCATCGTCCATGGCATAGTCCATGGCATAGTCCATGGCATAGTCCGTGGCATAGTCCATGCCATGGCATAGTCCATGGCATTAAATGGGTAACTGCCAATCGAAGTATAGTCCACTTGTCACTGTCACCAGTCGGCTTTGAGTTTCCAAAACGCTGCTTCTGAGACACAAGTTCTGGTTTGTGTGGGATGCACAAGCAGGAAGTGGGTGTCCCGAAAATAGCGTAAGAAGTCGGTGTTCTGTCCGGAACGTAGCGCAAGCTGCTGGAGGACACAGTTGGTGCCGAGGCAAGTCTTGTGGAATGGGGTGTTCGGAACAGAGGGTAAGAGCCCCGTAGCTCTGGAAGGAGAACAGAACAACACATACTCAGCATTTTCGGGCTCAGCGGCGTCGCATGCAAGTCGGATAAGAGCCAAGGCCATCACAGCTAAGTTGACGCACAAGACGATGAGCAGCACAATGAGGGATTGCGAGAAATTGTGGTCCACCTGTGTGCCAGGGTTGCATTTTTGCGAGGCTTGACGAATCGACATTCAGGGTTTGTTCTTCGGGGGAAACATTTTTGTTTTCTCCGGGTCCGGGGTTTGGTACCAGGGAAAGCCTGCTACACGGGAGCCAAGCTTCACGTGTTCGGCGGTACTGCAGAGCCACGGGCCTACGGGTCAAGTGGCTACCGAATTCCCAAACTAAAGCATCAAGGCTTGGCGCTCGCGCTGAACACAAGCTCGTCGAGACGGTCGGCCGCAGGGCAGAGCGGGCGGGGTTGTGGCACTGTGCTGCCTCCGACTCAAGCTTTGCAAACTGTGGTTGGCCGTCACGTTCCTGGACCGACAGGAGCGGCCTTTTTCTTTTTCTTTTTTCTTTCTCCTTCGGGTCCGGGCTTGTGCTTGCGGGTGTCCGTGTGTTGCACTACTCGTGTGTGGGGCTTTACTTGTGTTTGCATGTGACGCAGTTTGTGTCAGCGCTGCGCTTGTTTGAGACAGCTCCCAGGTAGTTTGAAATCGTGTTTTCTGTTGCTAATTTGCAGGGCGAGCGGGAATGGCAGAATGGCATACGTCGCTGAGGGTGCTTTTGCTCGGGCGGGAAGAACACTCCTCGATGAAATCGTTCACGAGTCCGACGGGCCCGAAGGTTTTTGCGATGGAGACAATGGCCCACACGTGGAAAAAGACCTCGACTGTCGGCAAAATGATGTTGGTTCGGATGAGCATGCCTTTCCAGCGGATGAACCAAATGTTCGCTCGGTAAAGCAACTTGTTGACCACCGAAAGCACAACCGCAGGCCACGCAGTTCCGAATGCGATCCCCTGCAGGTCGACGGCTGTCGCGAAGACGTAGCCGGCATTGTCCTCGTTGACCACAACATCCACGGCGCGGTTGTTCACGGTCACCCTCTCTAAGGTCTCGCAGTCGACGAGAAGCACCGCGAGCTTCTCCGTCAGCTGCAAAGACCGGCTGCTGAAGTAGCTGTCGAAGGTGTTGTTAATCTTGCCGATCCATAGCGTGAAGGTCACCAGGAGGGCCGAAAACATCGCGAGCGCCACGATCAGATACACGATCTTCGTGTACGTCTCTTGGTACGTCCGCAGAGGGTGGCGGTGGATGTAAATGAAAACCGACATTGCAACTCGACCGTCCCCCCTGTCGCCGCCCTCGGAACCTAATAAATTCAACATGGCCCCCCCCTTCAAATCGGCCTCCAGGTTCGGGGAAAAAACGCAGTTTTGCGGGGGAGCGAATTTAGCAAAATATTAGCCTAATGTTTGGACAGATACTGCCCCTCGTGCAATGATTGAGAGAGAGACGAGTTAGAGTGCAGGAGATCGGTTCCTACGCCACCGCCAGAAAGGAGCTAGCGAAGGAGGGGTTGCTGCCACCGGAGACAGGACACTTCCTAGTCAAGGGAGTTCCGTCCGGCTGCAACGCAGGCACACTCAGGACCAAGCTCCAAGCCCTGGGCTGGATAGTGACACCACTGTTCCAAAGTGCGGCAAGAGGACGATTCACCGACTGGACAGTTCAATCAGAATGGCTACCGGGCACGTGGAACTGCTCAACAAAGGCAGGGGTAGAGCTAGTGATAGCCAAGAAGGACCCAACGCCTCAGCCAACACACTGGGCGCCAGGCCCGCGCCCGAAGCCACAGGGGCACCCGATCTCTAAGGACCATCTCTCCGAGGGGCGCGGAGCGAGCCGTGGCCCAGTCAGAGATGATTGTTGCACCGATGGTGATCCCAGCCGGGGGCGTTCTGACTGGCGGACGAGTATGATTGATGCTGTTGTTGGTTGGTCTGGCTTTAAGGAACTTGGAAAGGTTTTCGGGGGGGGGGTGAGGCATCGCATACCACCCACCTGCACAGTATCTGTGCCAGTTGGTCTAGTATCCACGTTTTTTAGAGTGAAAGTTCGCTTGGTCCAATGGTACTCCGGTTATCAGCGGTCGGTCTGCGGCCATACTTGGAGCCCGTGTCAGTGCAACTTTCAGACTTGCTCGAGAGGTCGGTCGCGGATGGATCGCAAGGTTTTAAAATGGGAGGATACAAGCGGATACTTTCTACGGCTGAACAAGTCGTCTAGACAAAGGGCGGCAAAAAAGACAACAAAACGAAAACAAGAAGGACTCAAAGCGAGCACGGGGGAGCCAGATGAGTAGGGGGGGAGCAGTAATATTTACGGACGGGCGGACGTCTGCTAGACGGCTGGTTGGTTGTCAACCCGGTGGTGCACGCAGAACACAGGGCTAACGGTTGACGGTGCTCTCCTCGGCCGAATCGCTTCAGTCGGCTCGTGCAAAGAGGATGGTCCGCTTATGCACGTGGCAAGATGAACAAGCAACATGCGCAGGTTCGTGTCCGGCTCAACGTGAAATGCTGACGAACAATAACAACGCAACTCCTGCCTCAGCACTGGCAGACAGTACAACTTTGAGCCGGTCCATCCCCTCTTGTTAGACCGTGATAGACCGAAGGATACAGCACCGGGCCATTCGATGCATTTTCAAGAGATAGGGACGGACCGGCTCCTTTCCACTGATGAGCTGGCGTGACCTGCAAGTGGAACGCAGCCCGGACGGACCAACAAGACGCAAGACCAGGCGACCAAGAGAAGGAGGGGGACGCGACCCAGAGGCCCGGGCTAAGTAGCTTGGAACTAGTGTGATGGACCTTTCTTCGGAGGGGCTCACGCACTCATAGATCGACTTATACGCAAGTGGAACGCAGGAAAGCACCGTGTTTAGCATCGTCGTTTCATCTTGGCTCCTGGCCAAGTGAAGCCGCCCGGGAGCAGAGTTGTGTAGGCTACTCTGCAAAGACAGCTGCAGTCCGCAAGTTCCACTGCAGGGGGTTTTTGCAAGCTCGTGCTTGGAGTGGTGGACTCAACCACGATCTTGGCTGTTCACTGCAGAAGGTTTGTTGGGTCCGTGTTTCTTTCAAGCAAGAGGGTTGCACGCTACTTAAGCACTCTACAACGCCAGACGTGCGCATGAGGTCGTTGGTGTGAGCCCAGGGGTGGGTATCCAGGTTTGCTGGAGCAAATACTGCATGGAGATTCTTGAAGGCTTGAACGGGGAAGGAACTTCGTGTCCAGCGGGTAAAGAATCGATGCTCTCGCCCACCGTTGCCGCTGCGCGGTCCCGTCGAGTCTGTCGGTGTCGTGCGCTGGGCATCACTTCGCGACCCCGGCGAGGGCCCGCCTGTACTCGATTTCCTCTTGTGTCATGTTGCTCTCCTTCACCTTCTTCCAGCCATAATCGCCTGGAGATCGCGCCATGCACACAATGACATCCCCCGTCTCTCGCACCTGTAGTTCAGAGTGAAAGTTCGCTTGAGACGTGCGCATATTTATTTGTTCTTCCCGTTGGTGTGGGTCTTTCTATTGCGGTCTACTAGTCTTTCGGAGCGCGCTCTCAAATTATATCTTATCCATTTCTGCCTTGTAGGAAACTCTATACAGCCGCCAGTTGCAGAATCGAAGGAGGAAATGCTGCGGCAGCCAAGATGAACCACTGGTAGCCCTAGGTTTGGTGCCGGCGCGCAAGCGTTAATAATTTATCCCCCCCACAAGGGACAGCGGGGAATGCGGAACTCGGACGGATTTGCAGTGTCAGGTCCGTTCCCTTGACCGCTGTTTCGCCAGACTTTGGAGTTAAAAGTTCGCTTGAGATTTCGGTACTTCGGGGTCTCCGGGTGACGTTTGTAAATTGGTTCTCTTAAAGCAAGTAAGGGCTACGTGTGTACAAGTAAAACCGTACACCGCGAGAGTAGGAGAAAGTAGAAAAGGGAAACTAGAGTTTTCGTTGACCGCACTACCCTGAGCCCAAATCCTGGACGTGCTTTCAGGTGGCAAATTTGGCAAATGATCATGATCAGAAGGTCCTACTTGGGCGGTTCAGTTTCCTCGCTCATTGCATTTTTGTTGAACGCTTACGCCCGCCACTGAACCCAGATTCACCTGTGTTTCGTGTGGGCTACAGCACATTTACCTCATTTGATCTTTTGCAGCTGGCATCCTCAAGTATTTCCTACAAAGCAGATGCTTATACAATAATAAAATCCTCACTCCTATGCTTGTGTCTGTCACTCTCGTCCACCGCTCCTGCTCTGCTTGCCGCGCGCCGTATGGTTGGAGTAAAGAGTGAAGCCAGAAAGCTGCTAATCTTGCTGCTGACCACATGAAGTGGTGCCACGGGAACTCCGAAGAAAAATGAAGCAAGTGGGAAGGGAGGGAGGGGAAGCAAGCTACTTTGTTTCTCTGGACGGATTGGGAGCGGCAAACCTGTCGTTCGGATTATTATTAGTCTTCGAAGAAACAAGTTTCTTTTCCTACAAAGTAGTAGTAGTAGTAGTAGTATGTGTCGTCTGCCGAAGCAGCCGGAGACAGCAGGCGCAGGGGGCAGGTCTTGCTTTACAATTCTCTTCTTCATGGAGACCCGCCCCCGGCAATCCCGACTGTCCAATCTCTGTCGCGAAAGGTTTGTGCCCTATAGTGATGAGGTGGTTGACCAGGCCCTCACGAAACCTTATACACAACACGGCTACAACACGAGGATGCAGCCCTGCTTAGGTGTGCACTCAGCCATCACAGGGCCTCAGATCTCGCTACTTGACCTGACACAGCTGCCACCCAGAAGGCCGCAGCAGTAACCTTCGCAATGAAGGCACGCGCGGCTGAGTGTATGTAGGCGATCCATACAACAGCTGCATCAGACGCAGCTTGATCCGAGAGCTCGCTAGGGGAGGTGACGCTGCTCTCTTTTGTTTGTGCGATTTAACCTACATGTGTTCTGGTTAAACCGCTGCCAACGTTCTTTTTAGCTGTAACAAATACTGTCTCCAGGGAAACAGAAACTGGTTGTCGCAAAAGAAAACATCAAACCTGGACCCTGCGTCCTACGTCGGCTTGGGCGAGCTTCGCGACTTCGGTGACCTCGCTCTTCGGCACCGTCGCGCCGGCTGACAGGGAAAGCGGCGTGGCCGCCGGGGCTGGCGCCGACGACGAGCTGGCGGCCGGCGGCGCCGGCGCCGAACGGTGCGGCCCCTCCATGAGAGGCGGCGGCAGCTGCGCCGCGTCGGCGGGCGGGCCGGCGTGCAGCGTCGGCTTCAAGGCGGCGTCGCCGGCGGTGGCGGGGGGCGTGAATTGCTTGCCCATTCCGTCGGCCGGCGGCGCGGGGGGCTTGGCTGTTTCGGCTAAGAGGGCGCTCAGCTCGCCGGGCTTCCGGTCTCGGTTCGCCTCTTTGTAGGCGGCTTCCAACCGGGCAAGCTCTGCTTCACGGGCCGCGAGATCTTCGTTGTCTGCTTTGTCGTCGTCGTCGTCGTGGTGCACTCTCGAGTTCTGCTGCATTTGGTGCATCGGGGGGGCGAGCCCGAACTGATCCCCTGCGGAGAAGGAAGCTTTTGAGGTCAAGCCGCGGACTTCTTCTTCGAGGCGGGCGATTCTGTCTTCGTAGGATGCGCGCATGTGCCGCACGTCGCTCCAACACGTCGAAAGGTCGGTGCGCAGCGCCTGCACCTGCGACAGCAGGCACGCTTCGAGTCGCGTCAGACCCGCGCCGTTCTCCTCGACGGTGGCCACCAGCGCTTGGAACCCGCCCACGATGTCCTGCGCCTTCGCGTGGTTCCCCGCCATTATTGTCCTTTTCGGCTGCTGTTTGTGCTTTATTTTCTTCGCGCGGTTCCCTGAACTCCCCCACCCCCTTCCCTGTTGCTATATAACTTCGACTCAGGGTTTACGTAATGGTGGTATCACAGGCTTGTAGTTCTACAGAAGTGTTCAACCTTCTTGATACCTTCCGTTTGGTATGCTACTAGACACATCATTGTCGAGGCATTAATCAATGTCGCTCCAACACGTCGCAAGATTGGTGCGCAGCGCCTGCACTTGCGACAGCCGGCACGCTTCGAGTCTCGCGCCGTTCCTCGACGGTGGCCACCAGCGCCACGGTGTCCTGCGCCTTCGCGTGGTTCCCCGCCATTGCTGCTTCTTCTCGCGTAGCTTCCTCTCTCCCCCACCCCCTTCCTTTCCCGGTTGCTAACTTCAATGTTCCTCCACTCAGGGTTTTACATAGTGTGTCCTACAGAAGTCCTGTATTTCAACCTTCTCGCGAGCTACCCGTTTGGCATGGTACTAGACGTCATTGTCATCCACGTCGCACCAACACGTCGAAAAAGGTCGATGCGCAGCGCCAGCACGTGCGAGAGCAGGCATACGAGTCGACACATCATTGCCGAGGCTTTGTCATCCCGATGTGGGGATCCGCAGCTGCGGCCACCCTCTGCTGGCCCAACAGCACACCTCATCCTGATGCGTCTTGACCCGTAGGCTCATGGCCATACAGCCCCGCTGAACACTCGAAGCTCTGCTCCCGTACTAGGCTTGCAGATGAGTCGCTGGACGATGACGCTGCTGAGAGGAAGAACGAAACCAAACCAACAAACCGGAAAAGAAGCGTGCAAAAAAAGTTGCCATGCAGGCATGTCGTGGAGCTGCGGGTTCTGAAGAAGAGCAAGGAAACGCATGCGGAAAACGCAAATTCTGCTTTTGTTTTTGTCTTCTCGCCTTCATCCCTTGGGGCAGCAGCTGGGTCCGAGAGAACGACAGCGGCGCCGAGAAACTGACAGAGCCGAGAGAACCCTGCTGCACGGGAGCTAATCTTCTACTGCAGGGCCAGGCGTCCAGCCATAGTCCATGCAGTGGTAGCATCATGGCACTGTCCGATCGAACAACCGTAGATACCAGGGAGTAGAATAGGAGTCCCTCTCATCCCATCGCGTATTTTTCTGTCGAAATGCGCTGGCCCGATGGGCTCTTCACCAGTTGGTTATACCCTACCTGTGAGTCACGGCCTAAATCACGGGCCTGGTTTAAGTGGGCAATTTCCCGAAGCAAAGCAATAAATCGTTGCGTACGTTGGAGCTTCGCACTTTGGGTTGCAGCACTGTGCTTTACGCATCAAGCTTTTGTGAAGTTCTCGCACTTTACCTCAAGCTGCGCGAATTGAAGCTTACACTGCTCAACGGTCTGTCCGAGATGATAAAGCGAGATTCTCAGGCACCAGCCAGTGCACAAGGTCGGTTCACGTGCGTACTCCACAATACGACTCCATCGTCGAGTCAAGGCATCGTCGTGGTCAATAGTAGGCCGGACCTGCTGGATCGGGAGCCTCTGAGAAAATGGCACTTTCTAGCCTCAAGCAACGAGGGGCTATCGCCCAGGGTAAACTTGACTTTTTGAGAGAAGCATTGGACCAGGATCGAAACAGGTGAATACTCGCGCCCGGTTCGAAAGCTTCCGAAAGAAACGGTAAGGGAATGGCCGCAAGAAGTGGCATTTCCTAGCCTGAAACAGCTACGTGGCTACTTGCACACCCAATCCCGGTGTGATGAGCCTTGTGGGGGGCTCACGCACACAGGTTGACCTTTCACGGACTGCGCCAGCACAAAACTGCAAACTCGGACTCTTTCGAGCGCAACCGCGGTAAGGAACAGCGAGTCGCCGACGCATGGTCAGCAGTGGTACGCGCCAGACTTCGGTACCCAGGACGGGGGTACGCTTTCCGAGAAGTGGCTACCGTCTACTCAGCGGTGGCTACCGCCGAGGTCTCCGCTTCGCGCCTTCGCTTGTCCCTGATGAGCTCGAGGAGATGGTCCGCGAGCACGGCGGCTTGTTCCTCCATGACGTGGTTTTTGTCCAGCTCCATGCGGCGCACCAGCAAGAAGTTCCGGACTTTTTCGAGCTCAAACGCGGTCAGGAACATCGGATCGTTCTGCAGGATGAACTGATCGATACCACCGAACGACTCCATCAGCGTCAACGCATCGTGGTCGATAGCCGGCCGGAACTGGTGGTTCAGGAGCTCAGAGTACACAGAGACTGGGGCGGTTTCGGTGGCCCAGCCGTAGATGTGGGGGTAGATGCGTTGCTTGGTAATCACTTCGGCCCACGTGAGTGACCGCTTCTCCTGGATGCGCTTGCCGAACCAGCACTGCATGATGTTTTGCGGGAAGAAGACGCCGAGTTCCCCTTCTATCTCGCCGGTTTGATGCATCTTCTCCATGATCGTCTTGTACGTCGGAAACCCGGTGTCCTTCGGCGTCACGTTCCACCCAAACCTCTTCCTCTCCTTCAGGAAATGCGGCCATCGGTAGGTACCGATGTTGTACAGAGAGAACCCGCGCATGTCGTGGAACTTCTCGTCTTGCCCGTAGTTGCTGAAAGACTTCCAATGCTTCGGGAACCCCATCCGAATCCGGTTGTACAACTCCTTCGGACTTCGTTTGTCCAGAGGGTTCGCATGCACCCGCGGGTAATCGGTCCTCCGGTACAAATCATACGGACGTGCGTCCCCAAGCTTCACTGCGGTTGCTCTGACAGCCATGGTAGGCAACCAATGCTCAACCCCCCGCCCTTCGGCGCCTTCCCTCTGGTGCTGTAATGAATTAGATGTGGATTCGAAGTAGCGGCAACGCTTGGGGGGAGTACAGGGGGAATTCGTGTACTTGCAGAAGCTTGAGACCCGTCAGGTCGTCGAACGTATTAGCGGATGGGTTCGCCCGTGACCTGAGTGCGCTCGCAAATATAATCTCCTTCGGCTCTCGATGATGATCCAAGCATCGACGTATGCGAAATGAAAGCTCTTTTACGAGGCATCGGCAGCCACGCTAGAAGTAGAGAGAGAGAGAGAGACGAGTTAGAGTGCAGGGACCATCTCTCCGGGGAGGTTCCGGTCTCCTCACTTCTCTTCGCACTGCTACGGCGGGCGTAAGTCGCTCCGGAGGCGCGCTGCAGGTTGCGGCTCTGCTACAGTGAGTGGCCGCACCGGGGTTGGTGCTGCTGCGGGCCCTGTTCTGCGCGGCCTACGGCGGCGGCTAACACCTTGATGGGAAACTTCAGCTTCCATTGAGCGAAGGCTACGTCCTGAGGGTACATGGGTTTGGCGTCGTTCGTAAGTAGACATCCTGGAGATCATGTGCTCATTCGAAAAAGCCTGTGTCATGGGGACCGGCGTTGTGTCTAAAAGGTCAGAGGTCGGTGAGAGCATTGAGTGAATATAGCATTTCTTCATGGAGTAGTAGGAGGAGTAGTTTGGACTATGCAACAACAATCTATGACGATAGATAGCACAAGCCGCTACCGACTGCCTTTTTAGAGTTTGAGAACGCGGGATTTTTGCACGCCGTGTCGTGCTTCGGTTGCTCCGTGCCCCGTACCGTTTGTCTCCGGTGAGTGCTTTTGTCCACTGCAGAGCCTGGCAAGTCCGAGGACCCACCTGAATCGGCGCACTTCCTTTTTCTCTCGCGGGCTATCCTCGCGGCCGCCGGGGTCTCGATTCTTCCCCGACGCACCTTGCCTTCGGCTGCTCGTTTTCGCGGTTCCGCTTCGGCTGGGAACGTGGAGTATCGGTAGGCATTGAGTTTTGTAAAGTGCGAGTGCCATCAAGGCAAGCGAGCACTGTCTTTAGGCAAGTCCTAAAAACGTACAGTGCGTCAAAAATGGAACAAACTATGTCGTCTGCGGATACTTTGGAAAAGCTGAACCCTCTCGTTCCCCTACAAGGCTGGTGATGTCCTACTGCTTGCCACGCTGGTACGCCTCCGGGCTTTCCACGACGAGACAGGCTCCTTACCCGATCCTGTTGCACCTAGTCCTGTGGAAGCACCATCCGGCGCAGCGGTTGAAAGCTCGTACAGCAAGCCGCTTGCCGCTGTGATTTACGAAACGGCTGTCGTCGTTTCTTTGGGAGGAGTGTAAAGACGAAGAGGACGCGTGTGCCCGAACGTCGTGGCAAGCTGGTACTCCGAGGACACACCACTAGCACTCAATGAGACCAAGATCGCCACTGTGACGAATGTGACGGGCGTGGCTTCAAGGACCAACAGACGATTGCCTCCGTTTTCCTGACGGACACGACCGCATCGCACACGAGGGTTCTGCGCGCGCTCCGAGAGCTCGCTCCTGCCCTGCGACGATGCTCTTGCATTGACAAAGAACGATCAGCATGGAGGCTCGGATCTCGTTCCGAAGGTGTACGGCTGCCGTTCTTTCGCGGTACTATTCCATTCCGTGACGAGCTGACGACGTGGGCCTGGGAGAGGATGGCAGAGAGGGAGACAGAGAAGACGAGCATCGCTCAGAAGGAAGAAGCGAAAACTCGAGGCGCTCGTTGCCTCTGCTCGGGTCACACGGCAAGGTCCTCAGCAAGCCACGCGGAGCAAAGGAACTCAACGCCGAACCGAAACGCGGTGAAACTGGTTGAGTAAGGTCAAGGTGTTCCTGCCTGACGTCGCCGACAAGTGAGGAAGAAACCGAAGGCGCAGCGGAATGACGGCCTCGAGTCGAGCGTCGAGGCTGGTTTCCGAGCCCGACTTCTGGCCGGGGGCAAACAAGCTAGCACCGAAACCTAGTGGTAGCGAGGAAAGCCTGGTTGGCCAAGAGAAGATGATCCAGGGATTGATAGACCATGGTTAGCAGGGGCGCCCATAACCACTCCTTAAAAAGAAGTATCCTCCGATTCATGGACGTCGTCTTGGGGACAATCGGGTGCACCAGACAGCGGACTAGCTTGTCCAGGGCCAGCGGGTTCGCCCGGTGTGGATACAACAAACGGCTCTGCTCCTCCAGCACCCCTAGCTAAGTAGCTTATGCAAAAAGAAAGTGGCAAGGGCGGTGACTCCAAACGTCTTGGCATGGCTAAGCGACATGCCCCTACCGCCGGGTGGTAGCACGTTGTAAAAAGTCGACTAAACCCGCAGGCGGACGCGCCACGCAAACAACCAGTCCTTGCTTTACGGCGGGATCGCGGCAAGACCGCGGCTGCAAACCCGAAAAGAGGCGCACACAGCGCAGCTTACAATTCACTGAGGGAATCGTCGTAGCAGGGAAAGTCGAAGCGATGGCGCGGATGGGCGTTCCCGTTGGAAACCTGCTGGAAGGAGGCATGCACCGCACCATTGTCGGCGACATTAGGACGTTCGCCATCAGCCTGAAGGCACAGCACGACGAGCAAAAAAGATGGGCCACACCGCACCGTCAACATAGAGAGCCGCCGTCAGGCCCTAAACTTGACGGACCTGCCGGCGGTTTTGAGACCGGACACCTCCCTCGTCCGTGCTATCCTCTTGCAGATGGAGGATCGGAATCGCCTCCCCACCGGAACTCTCGCCGCAGAAGTCACCATTGTTTCCTCCGGCAGAAGCCCACGCGATCGCACACTCGCCCGGTAGAGCGAAGGTGGCGGACGAGGTCCTGGAGGTGGCAAAGGGTCATCTCGGCGAGGCCGCGGACACAGCCCACAAGAACATACTGCTCCAGGTATCGGCGCGACTGGACTCCGAGCAGCTTCCCGCTATGCTGCACGTGCTCCTCCGGATACGACGTACTTGTCTTCTCCCTCTCAATAACAGAGGAGAGAGCAAGTAAGTTGCGGGGTGCCATCGACGCCATTCTCGATGAGGATAGTCTCTCCTCATCGCAGGCCGCAAAACCGGTAAGACAACTCGGTTTTGTTCAACAGAGTATGAGCGGTTCGATCGGCCGGGCATTCGTTCACCCTGTTCAATCACGACAGTATTCGAAGGTAAACGTCGTGAAGTTGGGTGCACGTCTGCGAGACGCGCCGAGATGGTGGAAGGAAGCCATGTGCCATTCCCGCTTCCATCGTCGGATAGACGCAAGGCTACTGTTGACTCCAAGGACTCCGATCATCATATACATTGATGCATCGATGGGTCAGCTCGGCGTATGCTTCTGCTATAATTGCATCAATATTACGCGAGCACGCGCTCGGCGGTAAACGTCGCAGACCGCAACCGGTCAGTTGGCAACAAGGATGAGGAAAATGTCCAGCTGTACGAAACGGAAACCGTCATTTCAGCGCAGCATTTTCTGTTCTCCCGATGAAATGCTGGAGAAGCAGTGGGCTGTCGAAACAGCTCTCGTGGAAGTCAATGTGGATACAACAAACGGCTCTGCTCTTCCGCACCCCAGCTAAGTAGCTTATACAAATAATATTCTCCTCCTTGGTGTGCGTCTCGTGCTGCAACTAGCTCCAGTCTCAGTGCCGCTGCGTAGAAGGGTAAGTAGAAAACGAACCAACTGTTAATCTTCGTGTGTTTGCCACATTTCCATCGTGGCGCCTCAGGACACGGAAAGCTAGGGGGCGGGATGGTGGGTAAGCAAGAGCGTGAGCGGTTGTGTGATGGAGCGAGAGGCCCTGTTTCACAGTATATCATTAGTCGGCTAATATTAATCTTCAAAGACTAGCGTCTTATACGACAAGAAAAATAGCGAGGGGGGTGACTCCAAACGTCCTGGCATGGCTGAGCGACATGCCCCTACCGCCGGGCGATAGTACGCTATAAAAAGTCGACCGAACCCGCAGGCGGACGCGCCACGCAAACAAGTAGTCGGCTACCGTGGAAGATAACGGGATCGAGACCACGGCACTTGTGTGGGCACTCGCAAAAAGGCCGAAGCGAAGTTGCGCCGGATGGCCAGGACTGTGAGATCGAAAGAGAGTCCCATGCGTCAGATAACGCTTTCTACGCCCACCTAGATTATAAGCACCGGGAAAGCGCTATTCATGTTTCTCTGCTCAGTGCGCCAGGAGGAGTGCCCGTTCGCGGTAAAACCGGTGTTCTCGCTAGGGGAAAATCTCGCCGATTTAGTATTTGCACGGGTGGACATATGGCGAGCCGAAGCCCGTCACAGCCGCAGTCGAGCCGTCACCAACGGAGAAAGTCCAGACTACGCAGCACTGGGAGGGGGTCGGGTCCAGACTGTAGTGATTCTGTCACAAAGAAGTGCAAGCAGTGTTCCTCCGTTTGGCGACTAGCATCATGTGGCGCGAGAGGGGACCGCTACGCGCCAGGGGGGGCACGCGGAGGCCCGCCCACTCGTTTATTTACTCGGCGGCGGATATCGTCGCGGGTCCCCACGCCGAGTCGGATGTCTGCCCGCTGGAAGATCGTAGTGTCTATGTGACCAAACGGACAGGAAATACTCGAGGGATTGCCTTGTGCTCATTTCGCAGGAGGCTAGAGGGGGAGAAAACATTACAACTACAAAGTGGGTCTTTTTTGTTGAACGCTTACGCCCGCCACTAAACCCAGATTTACCTGTGTTTCGTGTGGGCTACAGCACATTTACCTCCTTTGATCTAGCGCAACTGGCAGTCTCCTCAAGCATTTCCTACGAAGCAGGTGTTTACACAAAAAAAAAAAAGATAAGATCCTAGAAGGCGATAAGGAGGATGGCGATCCCGGGTTGCTGGGCGGGAAGGTCGGAGATGGAGAAGACGAACCACCAGGACCCGCTCTGCGACGCCTTCGGGCTTGTCCCCGGCTTCGATGCCGGGGCCCACGCCCACACCCACAGGTCCATAGTGGATGCTATGGATGTAGAGAGGAGGAGAAAGAGCAAGTTCACGTATCCATGCGAGCTCGCGGAAGTGGTGGCGGCAGAAATGGCCGAGGAAGACGAGGAAGACACGGAGGACCGGAGGACATCGAGGACGAAACGCCGATCGCCGGCGCCATCGTCGCTCGTATCGAGGAGAAAGACCGCAAGGCCGAGATGGCCGAGCTGCGGGCTGAGATAGCCCAGCTGAAGAAGGCACCGCACGCGACACCGGACGCAGGACAGTCGCGCGCCAACTCCCAGGCCTCGGAAAACGGGGACGCTCTCCCCTCGGTCCGCGGAGGGAGAGCGATTACTCGGAAGGCGGAATCTCGGTCGACGCCCCCCGCGAGGCGGTGCTCCTAATGGAGCTCCGCCTCCACTTTGTGGTCCCCCTCACAAAGGCCCCTCACGAATAGGGGTTCCTGCTCGGCCAACTGGCCGAGCTTCTCACAGGCGTGGGAAGCTCCCAAAGAGAATTTAACCGAGGGAAACCGACACCACGAGTAGGAGAAAGTAGAAAAGGGAAACTAGAGTTTTCGTTGACCGCACTACTCTGAGCCCAAATCCTGGACGTGGTTTAAGGTGGCAAATTGGCAAATGATCATGATCAGAAGGTCCTACTTGGGCGGTTCAGTTTCCTCACACATTGCATGTGGCTAAAAAAAAAAAAAAAACGCTTCAAAATCAATCGGCCGGCAAGCCGGCAGATCGTGCGCAAACTGGTAAAACTGTAAGAAAAGGCGGACTCAGTGCATTTCTCGTATTCAGAAGAAACCATGTCTGATATGCTTCGTGAACGCGACGCGCATACAAGAAGCAATTCTTGATCGGCGCGAGGTGAGAAAGGCCGACGGAGCCGCGCCCGCATTCGCACCCGCACACCGCAAGCGCAAGCAGGTCGAGGGAGGGCGCAAAACATTTGCTTTTTCTGCCCGGCCGGGTAGACAAGGCGATCGCGGAGGCCGGGCGAGGCAAGGGACGATATGCACGAGTTTAGACTGACCAGCCGCCCGGCGGTCCTTGTTCCGGTGCGCGCCACCCTTAACGCCTACCAGGCGGTAGTCGAAGCGAATCCGGCGCTGGCCTTACCCTACGTGGATGTGAGCAAAGCACCCTACACCCCCAAGACGTCCGACGCTGCAGCAGCTCGACAACCGGGGAGGGTTTGTCACAGTCGTCGTGACGCCTCAGGACACGGCTTCAGAATAGGGGCAAGGGTGGGTTACTAACAAGTGTTAGGTATTCGTCGGATATATTAATCTTCTAAGATCTGCGATCTCATAAAAGGGGGGGAAGTCTTAGTTAATGTTTAGGCAGGACACTGCCTCGCATGCATGTTTGATGCTAGCATCAGGTCTTCTTCGAAGAAAGTGTAAAATAGAAAAGGGTAAAGGGGTCGCAGGGAGTGTAAGACCGCAGGTAGGGTATGAAACCTTGAGGGACTAGTCCTCTCGGAAGGGGGGGGGGGGTAGGGGGCGCGACTCCTGGTAGAAACCCTGTGTATTTTATTATTGGCGCTGTTATACCGTGCTTTTAGAGAATCCCGGGGTGGTTTTGCATCCGCAGCAGCTCTCTGATGGAGTATGACCCCAAAATTGGTGAGTATGGCCCGGAATGACCAGCGAATGCAAAAAAGAGCAAAAAATAGGCATATTGGGCGCTCCCTGAAACCGGGAAGAAATGGCCTATTTTCAGGCTGAGCAGCCCGGAACCGTGTTAAAGTGCGCGAAACCACAGAAAAAAAACCCAGTATGTGTTCCCGGGCCCTCGCGTGTGGTCATCGGTGGCCAGCGACCCTGTTCTGAGGTCGGGGACGACCTGGAAGATGCCCGGTACGTGCCCGGTACAAGCCCAGTACAAGCCCAGTACAGCCCGGTACGTGCCCAGTACAGCCGGTATGTGTTTTGGCACGTTCCGGATCTTCTCCGACCTCAAAACAGGGTGGCTGGCCACCTGGGACCACTTTCAAGGGCCCTACAAAACATTTTGTGGAATTTTGCTGCGGTTTCGTGCACTTTGTCACGGCACAGCAGCTCAGCATAAAAATATGCCGTTTCTTGCTGGGTTCCGGGGTGCTTGGCAGGACATAAAGATGCCTCGGATTACCATCTTCTATCCGAGACGTGACAAAGTGCACGAAACCACACCAAAATTCCACAAAATGTTTTGTAGGGCCCTCGCACGTGGTCCTAAGTGGCCAGCCGCCCTGTTTTGAGGTCGGAGAAGGTCCGGAACGTGCCAGGGCACATACCGGCTGTACTGGGCACGTACTGGGCACGTACCGGGCTGTACTGGGCTTGTACTGGGCTTGTACCGGGCACGTACCGAGCACGTTCCGGGTCTTCTCTGACCTCAGAACAGGGTCGCTGGGCACCGATGACCACACGCGAGGGCCCGGGAACACATACTGGTTTTTTTTTCTGTGGTTTCGTGCACTTAAACACGGTTCCGGGCTGCTCAGCCTGAAAATAGGCCACTTCTGCCCGGTTTCAGGGAGCGCCCAATATGCCTATTTTTTGCTCTTTTTTGCATTCGCTGGTCATTCCGGGCGCCATTCTCACCAATTTTGGGGTCATACTCCATCAGAGAGCTACTGCGGATTCAAACCACCCCGGGATTCCCTAAAAGCACGGAAAAACAGCGCCAATAATAAAATACACATTTGGCCCCACGTAAAAAGGCCTGAGTCGCGCCCCCTAGGGCAGTGCTGGCTGCAAACGGCTGCAAACGCGTTTGCACCGATTCTGCAAACGGCAAACGTTTGCAGTGCAAACGTTGCAAACGTTTGCAAACGTCATTACCGTTTTACAGGGTTTATACGGCGGGAGAGTCTTGGCGGTGTTCCTGTTGTTGTAGTTCAGCCGCACGAGGGAATCTGCTATTTTATCCCCATGCTGCTTCGCTTGTTGTCCTTCACTGCGTCATACACCGACCACCCTGGGCTGGCCATCTTTTTTTTGGCTACCGCCTGCAATGGCAGCCACTTGTTCCAAATGCGTGCCACCAGATCTCCCCGAGCCACTTGTTTGCTGCTTTCAAAGCTAGTCCCTCTGGTACGGTGAGGCAGTCAGAGTGCTCAGCCAATGCACAGAGCTGGTCGTGTCGTCCGGAAAGAAGCGAGGACCTTCGCAATCCCTCTGTCGCGTTGGTGTAGATCTCCGTATTCCACTGCGGGCTGAGAGCGGCGGCGGCTTCGTGGAGGGGACGCCGGTAATAAATCCTCCACAGCAGAAGTCCGACTAGGGGTCCCACAGAAACAAAGCCTTTTCCTTTGCGGTTTGTCGACATCCCACTGTCACTGCTGCCACTTACGACAGCATAAATGTCACTTGCCCACGTCTATATCGCTCGCATGTGTCTATCCATTGCTAGCCTTGCACTGCACCGTTGCCGTTTGCAAACGTTTGCAAACGGCATCTGCCAGATCTGCAAACGCAAACGCAAACGTTTGCGCAAACGTTTGCACGTTTGCAGCCAGCACTGCCCTAGGGGGGGGGGGGGGGGGGGGGGGTCGAATAATAACAGTTATTTAACATGCGTCTGGTTGTCTAGAAACACTACCACTATTTGATCCCGCTACTGTTCGGCTGACATCCCGGCAGACTGAAGCTTCTACATCGTAGATCCGAGAACGTTACGCCCGGTGAGCCGCCAAAGTGACGCACGAGAAAGAGCTGACACCAGGGTCTCAGGGTGTCTCGCTCTGACAGCGAGCGGCACCCGAATTCCACAAACCCCGAGGCCTGCGCCAGCTACTGACACGGCCCGGCGCCGAAGGCAAGTTCCCAGGGCCGCAGCCAGCACTCGGAGGGTGCCAGCAAAGTCCCTCCCTCTCCTCCTTAACACGGCTATCGAGAGTTTCGACTGGAGCAAAGCTCCGCGTATTGTGAAACTTCGAGCAGCTGGCTCCGAAGGGTTACAGAATACAGGCGATGTCGAAGTACTCGGAAACGGTTGTCGCTGAGCACAGCCAGGGAACTCGCGTCCCCCGGCCTTTAACTGCAATCCCAAGTTGTTCCGCTCCGCCCCGAAGGATAGGGGGTACTGTGTCTTACCCCCAGAGAAGATGCCATGAGCTTCCTGCAGCCTCCACCGAAACACGGGGCGCGTCCATGCCCAGCTATGCTGCCTCTTGCTAACGTGGTTTCCCTGCCGTGTCCGTCGGGTTGATCCCGGATCAGAAACCCAAACAAGGCAATTCCTAGGCAATTCCTTAAGGAAAAACATCAAAAACCCAAACGCGAAGATCTCAGATCTGATGGGAGCCCTTCCACAGGCCCTTGTTGAACATTTCGACGTGCATACGTTGGGCAACTCCTGCAAGCAGTTCCTCCGGTAATCTGCGGCTGACGACACGGGATAAAGAGAGGGTGCGAAGTAAGCTCTGCAGCAAAGTAGGCGAGAGTGCATGGAAATGCTACTCGTTGTCTGAGCCAAGGAAAGCAGCTGGTTGTACAAAAGGCAGCTGAATACGGACAATGGTGGATCAACAGGCTACCTACTAATGAAGGCCTTTGCAGTCAAGTAGCAAGGCGTCGTCCGGTCCGGGCCCCGAACTGGAGCGCAAACGCAGGCATCGGGCAGTGCTTTTCGCGATGCACCTGCAACCTGTTAGAATGGGCTGCAATTGCTGACCACGCGTCTGCAAGTAGAGCTTGCCGAAAAAACTGGTGATCACTTTTAATGGGCTTTCACCATGCGTTTGTTTGTGTTTATGTGAAAACTTGCCCCCACGAGCCTGCGTGAATCTGACATGTCGTTTCAGCTGAGCGTTTGCGTCAAACAGCGTTAGGTGTTGTGTTGAACGTTGCCATCAACGGGTCACGAGACCAGGCGACCGAACGAAGGACGCGCGACCCAGAGAGATATCCGGGGTAAAGGGTCGGGGGTCGTGTGATGGGCCACTCTACGCACTCGAATATCGACGCACCCACCGGACAAGCCCTTGGAAGAACGCGCCCCACCAATCGCAGAACGGAATCCTTGAAGTCAGTGAAATTTCCTGGCAAGACTGTCCCTGTAGAGGCCTTGAAGTCAGCAAACGGACTGGCATTGGACTCGGAGTCAGTGAAGGGCAGCGTGAAACTGCAGCATTTCTTGCTGGGACACGCTGTCCCAGGTACCGCTGCCACCACGGTGTCGTGGTACTGTTCACAGCTGGCCGCAGTTGGTGATCACCACCGGGACGTGGGGCACGTGGCTCCGTAGGGTGGGCGTCTCCTCCATGCGGTCAAGAACGTCGTGGCCTTCGACCACCTTTCCAAAGGCCACGTGCTTGCCGTCCAACCATGCTGTCTTGGTCAGCGTGAAGAAGAACTGCGAACCGTTCGTGTTCGGACCGTTGTTCGCCATCGATATGACGCCGCGCTGGTCGTGCGAAAGCTTGAAGTTCTCGTCCGCGAATCTGTGTGCGTGTTAGATCTCAGTTGTGAGTAACCCCTGCGCGGAATATAGCCCTTTTTTCCGCCCTTTTTTAAGTTGCTGCCGAGGCTCCTCGTGATGATTGCCCATTGTGCGGAGCTTTGTCTGGCACGGGCGTTTTGCCCCGTGGTTTACATGTTGCTGTGTGTGTGTATATGCTCACATTGCACGTGGCTAACAAAAGACCGTCCACCGCGATAGTAGAAATGGTAATCGTGATAAACTTTCTTTTTGTTCCTTTTACGGCTATTCTCTCCTTTTATGCGTCTTTTGCTATCTATTGCTGGGAATACCGGTATTCCTGGACTTTTGGTGCTGATGGAAGGGATGAATCCGTTCACTTCACCCCCCACGTGGCGCTCGTTTAGCAGGGGCTGCCGAGTCGCACCGTGGCACCGTCCTTCTGTGAAGTAAACATAGTAATAAATACTGTTGTCTTCATTACCCTCGTAGCTCGCCGGGTCAGCATTCCATCGAGATGGAATTGTGTATTGCCTTTTGGAGCGTGCCTACAATCACTGATTTAGCAGTGCTATAGGTTGGGCTCGTATTTTGGTAAGAGCTTTCCTGCAGTCATCGTCATACAAGACGATGCTGCAGTCAGGCTCATTTCTATCGTGTGAGAGCTGGCGGCTGAGGGGATGAGGGTTGGGCTCCTCGCTTTCTTTTCCTCTGTTGTTGTGTTGTTTGCTTCTTTTTCCTTTTTCTGTGGTTCCAACCAGTGTTTTCTTTTAGTTGCCGTATGATGGTAGTATTGCTACCAGACGCTTTTCATACCCCAAGGCTGAAGGATATGGCGCGCAGTCAGTGTTTTCACCACTTCTGCGTGACTTTATTGTGACGTCAGTTGCGTTCCGAAAAAAGCACTGCGCCTTTGCCGAATCCTCCACTGGTAGCTCTGGCGAGACCCATGTGGTAGACTGGACGAAGAAATGGTAATCGTGATAAATAAGAAAGAAGAAAGGGGCCTAGAGCTTTCGTTGACCGCACTACCCTGAACCCAAATTCCTGGACGTGGTTTCAGGTGGCAAAGTAGCAAATGTTCATGATCAGAAGGTCCTACTTGAACGGTTCAGTTTCCTCACACACTGCATGCGGCTGAAAAGAAAACACACTTTTTCCCATACACACTCACCCCGCCTTGCCCATTGCCGTGCGTGAAGTCGCCACCTTGTATAATGAATTGCTCGACGTGTCTGTGAAAGCACGAGCCTTTGTAGTGCAGGATGTTGCCGTGGGTGTCCTTGCCGAGCTCCCCGGTGCACAGTACGCGAAAGTTTTCAGCCGTCCGCGGCACGATGTCGCTACGGAGCTCGACAACCAACCGACCAGCCGGCAGTGACCCTACTGTGATATCCAAGAAACATCTGACCCGCTCGGGTCCGGTGGATGGCGACATATCAGAACAACCCGCTTCTGACCCCCCCGCCCACTGCTTCTCCCACGCCACTTGGAGAGAGGGGATGAGAGAGAACACAAGCAACCCAACCAAGTCAAAGGGTGTGAACCTCCACCGTCACAGGTGCGGCTTCCTCTGGGAGAAACAGGAGCGGTAGTCACGCCTTAGCAGCAGCCCGGTGCCTTTCATGTGTTCTCGTAGTCAGCGCTACCGTGCGGATCTTTCCCGAGAAACTGGGTGATGGTCCCCTTCAAGCCCGGTCGATCGATGTGGTCAGCAGGGTCGTCAAATGTGCAATCACTTCAGATTTCTTCGCGCATTCCCTTTCGGCAATCCTGCACGTCCGAGTAAGCTCGTCAGTGGCAGCTTTGAGACGAGCAATTACACCTTGTCTCAGGACCGACGGCGACACACATATCTGGATTGCGCTGTTACATAGATTGGGCCCTTTCCCACGCCGACGAGAGTTCCTCTCGTCCTACCAGGTTATGCTGTATGGCTCTCTCTCCATCAGTAGGGTAAACCCACGGTCTAAACCTCCCTGTTAGTGGGTGAAGTCCGGGCGAGGTTCGATGATGATGTTACCAACAAGCCCTTGGAGTGCATCTCCGTAAGCCCCTGAGAGCGTGGGGATCCAAGATGATCAGATACCGTCGTAGTCCACTGCTGTCAACGATGCCGTCTCAGGATCGAGGGAGGACAAGTGTTTGCTTTGTTCTCGGCATGGTCTTGGTGTGCTGAAAAACGCGAAGGCGGGACAACGAAAGGCCTACACGGGACATAGCAGAGGTTCGGAAGCCAACGTTTGCGCTGGGAGACCGCAGCGTTCCGGTTTTACCCAATTCGCCTTGCGGTGCTCACCGTGAAATGGAAGACAAGAGGTAGTTGGGGGAGGGTGGCCGTCCGCATTCCCTGCGAGCGACTCCTTTGCTTCGTCTTCCACACAACGAAGAACGGGTCTGAAGGACAGCATGGAACATCCCGATTGGCAAATGACTGCGAGCGTACCGTTCAAAAATACTCGAGGGACTGTCTTGTGCCAATTTCGACGGAGGCTAGAGGGGGAGAAAACAATCCAACTGCAAAGTGGGTCTTTTTGTTGAACGCCTACGCCCGCCAATAAAGCCAGAATTACCTGTGTTTCGTGTGGGCCAGCACATTTACCTCCTTTGAGACTTTGGAATATTGTTGCGATAGTGGGGAGTCCCATGGTGAGTACCACACTATGGCCCCTTTGAGATTTCGCAACGGGCAGGCTCCTCAAGTATTTCCTACAAAGCGGGTGCTTATACAAAAAAAAGATAAACGCAGACAAGCCCGCCGTTCAAAGAGTTTCTGCGACCTCTGAAGGGGATAACAGCGACTTGGTTGTTTCGCTGAGAGGGTGTGGAATTGCATCTACACCCGCGTCGAGACTCGTGGCAAAAGCAGCTGGACAAAGTATGTTTCGCCTCGACGAATGATACAGAACCGTTCCGACGGTTCACTGCGGATTGTTTACTCTCGACCTCCGCACAACAAATGACGCTCTTCTCCCGCCTCGCTGGGGGGGGTGTGGCTGGGGGGGGTGTGGCTTGACGAGAAGGTGGCGTTTAATCCTCAGGGGCGGAGGGGTTGTCGACGCGCAGATAGCTTACTGGAGAAACTAGAAACGAGGGTAGACTCAAGAGGGTTGAAGTATGGCTAAAGATAAAGTGGTGTCACCCGAGAGGGTAATCTCAGGGCCGCCCACGTGATAAGCCGTTAAGCAGCGGCTGCCCGCTTATCCCGTGACACCTCTTATATGTACGTTATAGAAAGAGTAGCGTTGGCACTCTTACAGGTTCGTTCCCTCGTAGCTCGCCGGGAACGGGCACTCCAGTGAAACTGGGTATGTTGTGGTTTCAGGTTTGGTGGTTAGGCTTTATGACTCCAAAAAGGGCAATCGGCTCCTCGGAAAGCTTTCGTAACACATCTCTCCACAGCAGCAAACTTTGATTACTATTTTTGACGGGTCGTCCCCCCCTGGAGGCACAGCGTCCGAGCACCAGCTCACGTGCTGATATTTTCGACGTGCGTGCATGTCCCCCCGTCCGTAGAGGATTGATAATGCCCCTCAGATGAATTCGCTACGGTATATTGAGCCGTCCCTGGACCTCCGCGACAACCGACCTCGCGAGAGGTGCGGGGAGGCCGTGCACGATTCCCCCACATCGGATGATAATTTCCGAGCTCGAACACGTCGAACAGCTCTTCAGCGACCCCTGCTGTGCGCTCGTCGCCCGACCAGTCATGCACGGTGTTGTCGACGGTGGACTCGGTATCCGACTCGTGGCAAATGCACAAGGTGAAGTAGAGAGAGAATCTTTAACCTATAATTCCCCCGAAGAATGATGCAGAACCGTTCCGACGGCTCCCCGCGGAATGCATTCTAAACTACGTACGCCCTCTTCGAGACGCCGCTGTGGGTGTGGCTTGCACTCCCCCGAATGGTTCGCTACGGTATGTTGAGTCGGCTCTTGACCTCTTCCACGACGACGTCATCGAAGCCCAGCGACGGGAGGAACGCCGGGAGCGACTTGACGGGAAGGCCTTGCACGATTCCCCACATCGGATGGCCCTTTCCGAGCTCAAGCTCGTCGAACAGCTCTTCGACGACCCCCGCGGTGCGCTCGTCGCCCGACCAGTCGTGCACAGTGTCGTCGACGGTCGGCAGCACCCGGCACTCGGTGTCCGACTCGTGGCAAATGCACAAAATCTCGTGAATCTCCCGCGACGACGACCCGATCCTGATCTCAAACCTTCCCGACTCCTCGGCAAACCGGCCGAGGTGCGTGACGAAGTACGAAAACGCGGTCTCGTCGAGCTGGATGCTGACCTTCTTTTTCTCACCAGGACCCAGGAAGACCTTGGCGAAGCCCTTCAGCTCCTGCTCGGGCCGCCGGTAGGTCGATTTTTCGTCGTGGATGTACACTTGGACGACTTCAGCGCCTGCGACGGCGCCGGTGTTGGTCACGGTGACGGTGACGACGCGCGTGGTCGACTCGTAGTCGGAGCTCGAGAACTTGAAGGAAGTGTACGACAAGCCGAATCCGAACGGGTACTGCACGGGCAACTTCTTTGTGTCGTAGTACCGGTAGCCGACGAAGATGCCCTCGGTGTACTTGGTGTCAGATCGGCCGCCGGGGAACGTCTCGTAGGTGGGGTTGTGCTCGAGGCGCTCCGGGAAGGTTTCAGAGAGCTTGCCGCTGGGGTTGACCTCGCCGTACAGCACGCGGGCGACCGCTTCGCCGCCGCCTTCGCCGGGCAACCCGGCGTATAGGATGGCGGGGGCGTGAGGGTCGATGGCGCGGGTCTCCAAGGCGGAGCCGCTGTAGAGTACGACGACCAGCTTCTGGTTTGCCCGGTACAGCGCTTCGATAAGCTTGCTGTGGGTGGGGGGCAGCAGCAGCGAGGCGCGGTCGACGCCTTCGCCTTCGGCGTCTTCAGTCGTTCCCGTGAAGAATACGACTTGGTCCGCCTTCGCGGCGGCCTGCACGGCCTCCTCGACGAAGGAATCGGTCGATTTCCCCGACATCGCGTACCCGGCGGCCCACAGGATGTTCTTCTGCCGCGCCCGACACGAGTCGTATGCATTGGTGAGGTTCTTCGCGGCGACGCGGCTGCTGCCGGTCCCTTGGTACCGCGGGCTCCCCGCGAACTGGCCGATGAGCGCGGTGGTCTTCTGCTTGTCGAGGGGCAGGGCGCGCTTGCTGTTCTTGAGCAGCACGAGCCCTTCCTGCGCGACGGCGACCGCAAGGTCGTGCCGCGCCTTCGAGTCGATCGCCTCGGCCGAGCTCTGCTCCCAGCTCTCCTTGACGGTGTTCGCCGCATTGACGGCTTCGAGCACCCGCGACACCCGCTCGTCGATCGTCTTCTCCTGGATCGCCCCACTCTCCAGACCCTTCAACAGCTCCGCGTCTCGCCTCCCGGGGCCGGGCATCTCTAAATCGAGGCCTTCTCGGTGGGCTGCTACCTTATGCTTCACCGCGCCCCAGTCGGACAGGACCAAGCCTTTGAACCCGAGACGCTCGCGCAGGATCGAAGTGAGGAGGAACGTGTGGTTGGTGCACGTAGTCCCGTTCACCGAGTTGTACGCTGCCATCACCGCCCAAGGCTTCGCCTTCTTGATGACGCGGGCGAAGGGGAAGAGGTAGATTTCGTGGAGCGGCCGCTCGCTGATGACGGAGTTCACGACCAGCCGGCGCGTCTCCTGCTCGTTGCCGACGTAGTGCTTGAGGCAGGCGCCGACGCCGCGGGACTGGAGGCCCTTGACGAAGGCGACGGCCATCTCCGAGGCGAGGAACGGGTCCTCGGAGAAATACTCGAAGTTCCTCCCTGCGAGGGGGCTGCGCTTGCCGTTGACGCCGGGGCCCAGCAGCAGGTGGACGCGCAGGCTGCGGCACTCGTCGCCGATCGCCTGCGCCGCGGCCTGGACGAGCTTCGGGTTCCACGTGCTCGCCATCGTCGCCTCCACCGGAAACGCGGTCGCCTCGACGCTGGCACCGGGGGTGCCGTCCTTCGCCAACCGGACCCCGTGGGCCCCGTCAGTCATCCGCATTGAAGGGATCCCCAGCCTTTCGACTTCGTGCGTCTGCCATTCGTCCTTCCCGCACAGCAGCCGGACCTTCTCCTGGCGGGTGAGATCCTTCAGCACGTCGCCGACGTCGAACATTGTACCTGCGGGCTTTCTCCCTACCTCCTCAGGCCTCGGCCCCCTTGAATTTGGCGCTTCGTAGAAGACAGACACGCTGGTTGAGTCTTTGAGGAAAGGGAAGGGGGGTACTTTTTAGTGTAACGTTTAGAACATGCCTCTCCTCTCATACATGAATGTGATGTAAGCATCAAGTCTTCTTTTTTTCGAAGGAGATGGTGTACACAGAATAAATGCAAAAAAAAAAAATGGGAACGGCCCGGAAACGCGGTCGCCTCGACGCTGGCGCCGGGGCTGCCGTCCTTCGCAAGGCGGACCCCCATGGAGCCCGTCTGCCATCCGCATGGGGATCCCCAGCCTTTCGACTTAGCAGCTGGACCTTCTCCTGGCGGGTGAGCTCCTTCTGCACGTCGCCGACGTCGAACATTGTACCTGCGGGCTTTCTCCCTACCTCCTCAGGCCTCGGCCCCCTTGAATTTGGCGCCTCGTAGAAGACAGACACGCTGGTTGAGTCTTTGAGGAAAGGGAAGGGGGGTACTTTTTAGTGTAACGTTTAGAACATGCCTCTCCTCTCATACATGAATGTGATGTAAGCATCAAGTCTTCTTTTTTTCGAAGGAGATGGTGTACACAGAATAAATGCAAAATACTCGAGGGGCTGCCTTGTGCTTACTTCGAAGGAGGCTAGAGGGGGAGAAACAATACAACTACAAAATGGGTCTTTTTTGTTGAACGCTTACGCCCGCCACTAAACCCAGATTCACCTGTGTTTCGTGTGGGCTACAGCACATTTACCTCCTTTGATCTTTGCAACTGGCAGCCTCCTCAAGTATTTCCTACAAAGCAGGTGCTTATACAAAAAAGAAAATGGGAACGGCCCGGAAACGCGGTCGCCTCGACGCTGGCGCCGGGGCTGCCGTCCTTCGCAAGGCGGACCCCGTGGGGCCCGTCTGCCATCCGCATGGGGATCCCCAGCCTTTCGACTTAGCAGCTGGACCTTCTCCTGGCGGGTGAGCTCCTTCTGCACGTCGCCGACGTCGAACATTGTACCTGCGGGCTTTCTCCCTACCTCCTCAGGCCTCGGCCCCCTTGAATTTGGCGCTTCGTAGAAGACAGACACGCTGGTTGAGTCTTTGAGGAAAGGGAAGGGGGGTACTTTTTAATGTAACGTTTAGAACATGCCTCTCCCCTCATACATGAATGTGATGTAAGCATCAAGTCTTCTTTTTTTCGAAGAAGATGGTGTACACAGAATAAATGCAAAAAAAAATGGGAACGCCTGCGCCGCGGCCCGGAAACGCGGTCGCCTCGACGCTGGCGCCGGGGCTGCCGTCCTTCGCAAGGCGGACCCCGTGGGGCCCATCCACATGGGGATCCCCAGCCTTTCGACTTAGCCGCTGGACCTTCTCCTGGCGGGTGAGCTCCTTCAGCACGTCGCCGACGTCGAACACTGTACCTGCGGGCTTTCTCCCCTTCCTCCCTACCTCCTCAGGCCTCGGCCCCCTTGAATTTGGCGCTTCGTGCACAAGGAGACTTACACATTGATCATGGAGGGGAAATCTTAGTTTAATGCTTGGACAGAACACTGCCTCTCGTGCATGATTGATGATAGCGTCAAGTCTGCAAAAAGAATAGGCGCGATGTTTGTTTGTACGTGCCGGGGGAGGACTAGCCTGTTAGTGAGTGATAGTGAGTGAATATGATCGGTAGGCTAATCTTCTCCCAAACACGCTGCCAGCGTTCTCTTTCGTGTTTACAATTAATTGTTATTACGAAAACGTGGCCGCTTGGCGAGCTCACGGTGTGCAAGAATTCGGTCCCTTGAGGTGCATGAAATTGCCTGGCGCTGTCCTTAATTGCTGACGCAGACTAACGCCATAGAATCTCTGCAGTCCGACTTCAAGCTTTTGACGGGTATCGTGGTCCGTCAGAGGGATAGACCGGCCACATTATTTTTAGACAAGCCCTGGCTCCACCGGGATGGGCCGTCTCGACTTGAAAGACTGCCTTCGATCACGCACACACGTACACGTCTTCCACCGCAGGTTCAAGGCGCGTGATACGAACAAAAGGTGGAAAAACGCACGACTTAACGAAAAACTGATGCCAGAGGAAACGCGAATTCGAACGTTTTTTCGGCGGGAAAAAAGAAAGGACAGGACAGCTGATTCCGGAATGGAAGCACGGCGGTGCGGTGTGCTGCGCGTTACGTCTGACAGCGATGGTGGCGTGGGGCATGCGCGGAGGATAAAGTGCGGGGGTGGGGCCATGATTCGTTCTAGGACCCTCTGTCTGACCCGCAGTGCAGCGGCGTTACCCGATTTCCTCTGCTCCATTCGCGCAGCCCGGCGTGCGTTTCCCCTGCCCGCGCAAGCGTTCCGAAAACGTGTCGACGCGGTCGAGCGCGGATCTACCCTACGAGGAGGACGCAGTTCGTGTGGCTAAGTCGGCCCACCTGGGACCACCTTCCCTTTTTTTGCCGAGAAAGAAAGCAGCGGTTTGCTGGGGGACGCACGCCCCCCCTCCCCACCCCACATGCAGGTCGAATCTGTCAAGTCAAAGAACGCTATTCCGGTGACCCCTCTCGGTCTATCGTCGTGCCAAATGAGAAAAAAAAAATGTCGGAAAAAAACGCGGGCACAGGAAAGACTCTTCTTGGCGAAGGGTGGAGCGAAGGCACCCACCCGCGGCAGGAGGGGAGGGGGAGGCGCTGGCGTCGGGACCCTTCTTACATCTTCAACTTGGTGCGCCTCCAGTGGCGTCTCTTGCTGTTCCACCGAATGACCTTCCCGGTCTTGAATCGCGCGAACCACGGCACCGGCCGGTTGATCCGCATCTTCTTAGCATAGTGCAGCTTGAGCGTCAACGTCTTGATCGCACCCATCTTGCTTTATTTTTCTTTATTTCTGTCCCTGGGTGTGGCCGGGTGAGGTCGTAGCGTTTTGTACACGATATATGCCAACTTGCTTATTTGACGGCGTTTGATGATTGACTCATTCTTGGTGCTCCCTAGCGGCGGCACGTTCTGATTTCCGATTTCCATAGCAATTTGGGCAAGCACAACCATTGCGCTAGACGCGATAGTCAATGGGAATTGCAAAAGCATGAGACTCCTCAGGTCGTCGAACGCATTAGCGGGCTGGGTTCGCCCAAGCCCATCAGCAGCTGGGTGTCGCTTGAAAACCTATTCTCTCAGACTGCGCTTCCGACCCTTCACTCGATGTACCCTATGGCGCCTAGTGCCCTGCGCTGCAGCATTTAATGGCACAATTTATTCACATCCTTGGTGCTGCTTGATCCTTCTCTCGCCGCTTCTCTGACGACTCTTCCGGCACCACAGCGCTGTGACCTCTTGCATCTAGATCTTCAGCATTTCTCTAGCCGCCGTACATACACAGCATACACTAGCATTGGCACGCGTTTCTTGAACCCGGTCTCTACGTTGTCACTTGCTTCAAGCACTGTGACAGCAACATATGTATGCCTGCCTTTCTGCAGCTACTTGTTGGACGGCACTGCCTTCTTCAAGCCGACTTCATGCGAGGAGAAAGGAAAGTAGGAGCAGGAAAGACTTCGGGGAAGAAAACATCCCGTCAGGGCATCGTATATGAAAGGGCTACACCTCTTACATCTTCAACTTGGTGCGCCTCCAGTGGCGTCTCTTGCTGTTCCAGCGAATGACCTTGCCCGTTTTGAACCGGGCGAACCATGGCACGGGTCGGTTGATCCTCATCTTCTTAGCATAGTGCAGCTTGAGCGTCAACGTCTTGATCGCACCCATCTTATTGCTTTCTTTATTTCTGTCCCTGCGCGGTGTGTGAGGGTGCTAGAATGTATGGATAACCCCATGTTGCGGTGTATGGCCCAGGCTGTTAGCTTCCTCACGTCACAGCTGACGATCCTGTTTTGCTGCCCGTAGTTGTCCGGAACTGTAGCCTCGTTTGACGATGGCTCCTTGCTTCGTGTCCGTGTGCTGCTGGCTGCAACATGTATTCGGGGGGCACACTTTTTTTGCGCACGCGCGCAGCAAGGGGCGTCGTGTTTGCGCGTGTGTTTAAGTGCATGGCTTATAGTGGGCAACGTTTGAAGCGAAGTTTGCCAGTCAGCTTTGAGCTGTCCCCACATGCGGCTTTTGGGTCCTGCGCCTCCCTCGGAAGTAGAGCGGGGGGAGGTTGCCAGCTCCCCCCAGAGGCATTCAGCTCGAGACTTCTGCTTTCGTCTCAAAAGCTGTATGACAACCTTCCCTTCCGACCAAATGCTCACAGTGCCGACGATTCAAACCCGCTTTGTAGTGCGGTCCGGGAGAAGTCCTACAATGGGTGAAAGCAAGCTCGATACACAAACTTCGGTTCCTCGATACCTGGTCCATCGATCCTTCGGCGTAGTCTGTGAGAATATCGTCGAAAACGTGCATGCAGAATCCACTGCTTGGTTTCACTCCTGGCGCTGCTCTTGAATGACCCCGCTGTGGTACGCGGACCCTTGCAAAACGGAGAAAAACACGGGCCGGGCACACGTTTTCGCAAGCGGCAAGCCTGCTGCCTGCGGGGCCAAGAGAAGGCTGACCGCAGCACAGAGGACAACAGGGGGAAATAGAAAGAGAAAGAGGCGGCAAGAGCCATGATGACGAAACTGCCGGCCGACGATCGATCGACGATGATGACCTCTGCTGGGTGGGGGGGGGACGGGGGTCTGTCTCGGTTTCCAACCCGTGAGGGGCAGAAGCTGGACGATGCATGCAGAGCGCTGGAGCTCGGGCACGTTGTCCGCCAAGTCGAAGGCGAGACAGCCAACTAGCTGTCGTTGCCTTCGAGCGGACTTTCTTCAATACGTCGCCCACGCGCTGGGTTGCTACTTTCGCAGCGCAGCACAGGGTGTGCTGACGGGACGGCGGGTCCCTGCAGTAGAGTAAAGCGCCTGGCTACGTGCTTCCCCTTGTGGCATCATCTCACACGCACGATTATCCACGCCCGGGAATGCGGCTGAGCGGCCGAGCCCGTCTGTTGTCGGAACGCCAAGCGGCGAGGATACGTGCAATGCATTGAACCGCAGTCCGGTCGTCTGCCGGTTATGAGAACCGTGGCGCGAGGTGTTTACCTCAGGTAAGAATCCGCGATAGCCGTAAATCCTCGCGGCCAGTAACTTCGCGATGTATTCAAGGGCGTATTGGATGGCGGTGTCCTTCTGGCATCCGGCCAAGGTCAGGGACTGATCGCTCGGGGAGCTTCGTCTCTTGCGAAAGGAAGAAAAGAGGGTACGTGCAAAAAAAAATCCCTTTTTTCCGCGTGCGAGAAGCCGCGCCGGCTTCTTACATCTTCAACTTGGTGCGCCTCCAGTGGCGTCTCTTGCTGTTCCACCTGATGACCTTCCCGGTCTTGAACCGCGCGAACCACGGCACCGGCCGGTTGATCCGCATCTTCTTCGCATAGTGCAGCTTCAGCGTCAACGTCTTGATGGCGCCCATTGTCGTGCCCCTGGTGGTCTTTTTTCGGTTCCTTTTCTTTTGCGACCTGCGGGTGCTTCTTTGCGTTTCCGACGATCCCGTGGGACGTGCAGGTTGGTGTCTTTCGACCGTGAGGTTCAGTTTGGTGCATGGGTATGATCTTGTGACAGAGGGAGCCGATGCCTCTCATCTCACCTTTAAAACACGGTTGAGTCACGCATGCTCTTGGCAGACGCTAGCGTACGGCATTCTGCACGCGCGTCACAATCGTCGGGTGGCATTGATCAGTTTGGTGCATGTGGACCTGGCAAGAATCTACGGGCGATGCCGTGCTGGAAAATTATGGACTGAGGGAAACTTCGGGGTGAACCAGCTACTAGATGGTTCGATGAGTCTTTCGCCCCTATACCCAGCTTTGACGAGCGATTTGCACGTCAATGCACCGCAACGGACCTCCACCAGGGTTTCCCCCGGCTTCGTCCTATCCAAGCATAGTTCACCATCTTTCGGGTCCCAACAAGTGTACTTACCTCAAATCCCTTTCCAGTAATGCCGTACTGGCAAACTATAGACGACTTCGCAGCGCGCAACGCCACCGTAACGAAAAGTGTAGTGTATGCGAGCGGGTCAGCTACCAAGAGCCCAGCGGAAAGGCAGCAGAGTGGGCATCCTGGCTCAAGCATGCGGTAAAGTCTAGCCTGCTTCGGGTCCGTGACTCCGCCCGTGGAGCTCGTCGTTGGCCGTGAGCACGTGCTTCCTCGTGCAGCGCATCCTACGACGGCGCACGCCTCGTTTTTTTGAATCCTGCTGGTGCAGAACGTGGGCCTCACCACTTTGCTGTGGGCCTCTTCACGTTGCTTCCGCTAGTGGAAGGGTCGCTGCTAGCGCTTATGCACCGTGTTGTGTCCACTGAGAGACCCTTCGTTGGCTTCAAACTCTTTATAATAGAGAGACTTCGGCGTCCGGCACAACTCGTGCATATTTCTGCTCGTGCAGAACGTGGGCCTCTCCACGTTGCTGTGGGCCTCTTCACGTTGCTTCCGCTAGTGGAAGGGTCGCTGCTAGCGCTTATGCACCGTGTTGTGTTCACTGAAACCCTTTGTTGGCTTCAAACTCTTTATAATAGAGAGACTCCGGCGTCCGGCACAACTCATGTATAATCCTGCTGGTGCAGAACGTGGGCCTCTTCACGTTGCTTCCGCTAGTGGAAGGGTCGCTGCACGCAGCGCGTGTACAATTAGGCAGAGTCGCAAAGTATCTTTGTAGTAGTTCGCCAGGGGTTGCGGCGATTGTCCACAGACTTCACGCACCGTTAGCGTTCTTCAGCACTGCACCGTCTCAATAGGCGACAGCTCTGTCAGGGAAAATGAAGGGATCGTCAACAAGAGAATGGGTACGCAAGGCTACGATCGTCGCGAGGAGGCGAGGCAGAATCTATGGATCCTGGCGATTCTGTGTTTTCCTTTCCAGAGGGGAAAGACAGATAGGGAAAGCCTGCTACACGGGAGCCAAGCTTCACGTGTTCGGCGGTACTGCAGAGCCACGGGCCTACGGGTCAAGTGGCTACCGATTTTTTCCCAAACTAAAGCATCAAGGCGTGGCGCACCTTGGGGCTTGGCGCTTACGCTGAACACCAGCTCGTCGAGACGGTCAGCCGCAGGGCAGAGCGGACGGGGTTGTGGCACTGTGCTGCCTCCGACTCAAGCTTTGCAAGCTGTGGTTGACCGTCACGTTCCTGGACCAGGAGCGGCCTTTTTCTTTTTCTTTTTCTTCTTCTTTCCTTTCCAGAGCCTTTTCTACGGAACCGGGTGGCCTCTTTGGGAATGGAGGGGGCGAGGAAAAGGGGGCGGAAGGGCACATTTTTCTTCGAAAAAAAGATTTCCCGAACCGGCAGACATCGGCTGACACACACAGCGCCGCACTGTCTCCGACAGCTTCCAACAGCTGTTGGCTTCCTTCTGTTGCTCGAGCTCCCACGCGCCTCACCGGCCCGAATCCTTCTTTGCCGACCTTCCAAGCTGTACCCGAGCCACTCTTCCCCGCACTTGGGTACAGGTGTATCTGAATCACAGGCCCGCTGGGGAAAGAGGACCCTGTTGAGTTTGACTCTAGTCTGACGTTGTGCGGTGACACGAGAGGTGTAGAATAGGTGGGAGGCCGCAACAATGAAATACCACTACTCTTGTTGTCGCTTTACTTATCCAATGATGGGAAGACGGCAGCTGCTCCCTTGTGGGGTTAGGGTCTTCGGATCCGTAGCTTATCCGTTTCCAGCGACAAACGGGCTTCGGCTCGCGAATCCTCGTTTGGAGACACCAGTCAGGCGGAGAGTTTGGTCGCTCGGTCGCTGTCGTGACCAACGGATCGTTAGGCCACGCTTTCACTTCGAGGATCGGTAAGAAGATCCTGTGTTACCCATCTGCTCGTCGCTGCGCTTCCCTTGGACCCTTGGTCCCCCCTCCCTGCTAATGTGTAACAATGTATCAGATGTGCTGTTCTAAATGCCAGCTAACCTTTCCACCTGACTGATGTGTCTCCAAACGACGATTCGCAGCCGGAGCCCGTTCGTAGCGGAAAGCCACGGGCCCGAACAAGACCATCGGGTGTCGATGCGTCGGTATCCGACGCATTTTGACCCGTTTGAGGGGCTTTTGCTGGTCGGTAGAGTCTCCTGATGTCGGACGCTGGCGAAAGCAGCGAAGGCCATCAGTCCGCAGGATGCGTGCTCGCGACTAGGCAGCAGAAGGCGCCGGTGGGCGACCGACTTTCATTTTGTTCCTCGCTTACACCACCGTGTGCTTCCCGGTTGTGTTCGTGTGTCTTGTCGTGTAGGGGTAGCAGGATGACGTCACGTCCGTTCAACTCCGTTCAACACGCGGTTCGGTAGTTGCAGCACTTGGGATCTCTTCGGTTCTTTGTCGGGCAGCTTCGTCGAGCATTTCCTTTCAAAGCTGGCGCTTGTGTAAAACAATGCATGTGGCCGTTGGCGCAGCGAACCGTAGTTTGCGCTGATTTCAAACCCGCGAGGGGGCAAACCGAAAAGAGAGAGAGATGAGTTAGAGTGCAGGGACCATCTCACCGGGGAGTATCCGGTCGCCCCACTACTGTCCCGTACTACTACGGCGGGCGTCAGTCGGTACGTCGTGGGCGCGGAGCGAGCCGCGGCCCTGTCATAGATGTTGATTGCACCGATGGTGGCGCAGCCGGGGGCGTTCTGACCGACGGGCGAGACCGCCTGGCAGGCGGCGGCCCCTACTCTGCAGGCGGCGGCCCCTACTCTGCAGGCGGGCGTCCTTTGCCGGGGTCGGCCTGGTCTATGAGCTCGTTGACGTACGCCTGCAGCTCCTTGTTGTTCTCGAGCAGGAGCCGGTTTTCGTTTCTGATTGATTTAGGTTGAAAGTCTCCCGGTGGCCACTGTCGAAAGGGTTCGGTCGAAAAGCAGGCGTGTATATTTCTGTAAGGAGCAGGAATGGGTCTTTGTGGTCTGTTTGCAGTCATGCGTCGTTTGCGTACGGCAGCAAGTGGTATTGGTGCCAGCGCTGTGTCGGTATCAAAGGTGATAATTGGCATCTATTGGTCAGTCGGGCGAAGAAGTCGGACGTAAAAAGATGAGCTAACTACGACTCCGCCCTGCGAAGTAGATTTAGTTCCACGCGCACCGAGTCATGTTTTCCAGCACTTGCGCGCACTCGAGCCTTTTGTCGTTGCGCGGTTGTCGCTTTTAGGCCTTTCTTCTTTAGAGTTAAAGTTCGCTCGAAATTCCGGGGGTTTAGGGTCTCCGTGTGACCATTGAGAAATGGGTTCTCTTAGAGCAAGAAAGGGCTACATGGTTACGGGGGGTTTTTTTTTGTATAAGCACCTGCTTTGTAGGAAATGCTTGAGGAGACTGCCAGTTGCGATAGATCAAAGGAGGTAAATGTGCTGTAGCCCACACGAAACACAGGTAAATCTGGGTTTAGTGGCGGGCGTAAGCGTTCAACAAAAATGACCCACTTTGTAGTTGTATTGTTTTCTCCCCCTCTAGCCTCCTTCGAGATGAGCACAAGGCAGTCCCTCGAGTATTTTTTGTACAAGCACCCTGCTATATATTTGTTTGTTGGAAAATAGTTCTTTCCGAATTCGTGCATGGCGGTGCGGACATTGTCTTCCGGGAGTCAGTCAGAATTGGCATCCATGGCTGCTTTTTGCCGACACCTTTACCAAGGAGCCAACAAGTTGCCAGACGCCAGAGGCTGGACTCCATCGTGTAAATTCGACTTTGTCTACGTGACGTTCCACCCAGATGAAGGATTGAAGAACACACTCAACAACAGTGGGGCGCAATGCACGGCTAAGTGCATTGGAAAGAAATGCGTAGTTTGGTTTACTTTCAGCGTCTTTTCATCAGCCTTTTAGTGACGGTGTTTTTGGTTTTCTTTCTTCACCATGGATGCATTGGAAAGAAAGGTGGATACCCGAGTAGCGCGTTTTCGGTATCTCTTCGCTCGATGCGCTCTTCCAGCTGACTCAGCTGATGCCTGTTGGTTTGGGTCCGTTCGTGGTGACTCTGTCCTTGGTTCTGGGGGCGCGAGTCTCGTCAACAATTTCCTGCAGCATTACCCGTCCGGCGTTTGTGTCGACGAGGCTACAGGAGGGAACACTAATAATAATAGATTTTGTTCTTCGCGTGTACAGGGTATAAACCTCTCTGGGGGGGGTTTTCCTGTATTAGCACTTTTTTCGTTGGCTTCGTTTTCTCTTTCATGTGCAACCGTTGTTCCGGAAATGTTCCCGTCAGTACAGATGTACTATTAAAAAATAATAAGCCTAGATTCGAAGGGCCTCTCCCCACCCACCTACATTGGTTCTCGCTGCCATGCTACCGCGCTGACAATTTCGAGAGACGAGTTAGAGAGATGCAGCGATCAGCTATCCAGGGAGTTTCCGGTCTCCACACTTCCTCTCGAGAGAAAGATGGCATACTCTCGCTCCCGGAAAAAGATGGCGTAGTCTTCGAGCTTGCTCTCGAGGTCGAGGTTCGTTTGGTGCAGCTTGCCGACCTGCTCCTCCAGGTCTTCCACCTTCGCGTCCTTAGCCACGAGGGACTCGGACGAAAGCGCGTGCACAGACTTGAGGCGGGAGAGCTGCCCTCGCAGGTCCTCCAGCTGCGCCTGCTGGCTGGTGATCATCCGATCGCGCTTACGGAGCTGGCTCTCCCACTCGAGCTTCCGCTGGTAGAGGAAGGCCTTCACCTCGTGCTCCGTGTACGTCCTGTCCTCCTCGTCCGCCTCGCTGCGCTGCCGGTCCGCAGAGGCGTCGGGCGACGGCTTCCCGTTGCTCAGCCTCGCGATGAGGTGCTGCAGCTCCCGGCTGACGGCTTGCCTGCCTTCGAACCTCGGCGCGGCCGCTGCCAAAGACGCCGTCACGTTCTGCGAGACAGCTGCGGAGGGGGGAATTCTTAGTTTGATGTTTAGAAGCAGGATACTGCCTCTCATGCATGTCTGATGCTAGCATCAAGCATGGGCAACGTAATTCTTGGGTACGAAGCTGCGCAAAGCGACCGGCCTGAAGCATGACATGGTACGATCGAAGGGCAGTCACTCAGTGACTAATTTCACGGTACACCATGGTGTCTATCAGGAGGGGGTTTGCGGAGGAGCGTTTGATGCTAGCATCAAGTTGGGTGCGGGCAGTTGTTCTCTGTGTTTGGTACCGTGGTTGATAGTCGTCGCGCGGTTCGTGCTGACCTGAGGTAGCACGATTCCTTAGCCGCAGTAGCGTAGTCCACCTGTTGAATGCACACAAGAGTAGGCATTTGTTTGTACGTGCCGGGTCTTCGAGAAGATGTTGCATAGAAGGAATGCAATCGGGGAAGGGCGGATCGTCAACGACAGAACTATTTCGCTAGCAACCAAGTGATCAGGTTGTCCGAGGGTGGTAAGAAATCGCATACCTGCCGGCAGTGTGGACAAAGCGCTGAACACGCTGTTTGCAAGCATAAGGAGAAGAAGAAGCTCAGTATCCGAGCAGTCCGGGGCTCCCTGATGAGTTAAAGAGTTGAGTCGGTGAATTACGAGTGAGTGTAAATTGTGAGGTTGCGTGCGATGTGTGAGAGAAGTTGGAACCTACGAGAAAGTCGGCGAACTATGAATTTGGGTTGCGAAGTCTAAGCCTGGAGGGAAAATGTTATGCTTACGAGAGCACTGCCTCTCATGCGTGTTTGATGCTCCGCCACCACGGCTCCTTCTAGGGAAAAGTGATGCTGAGGCAGTACTGTGTGCCTTTCATGCATGTGTCATGCTAGAGTCAAGTCTTCTCAGGAGAAGAGGGAGGGTCTGCATGTGGGGCACACCTGCGACGGATGCGAAAAGGCTCTGAGAAGCTCTGCCATGACAGCAGTCGAGCACGTTTCTGCCAGCTGCGGGAAGCGCACCAGGTGGACGCTGGCAACGTGCACGGTGGCCTGCAGGGTGTCGCCCACCATGGTCCTGAGGATGAGTTCCCCGACAGCGGCCAGCGGCACGTCGGCATCGGGCATGCGCGCCGTCTGCCCCGCGATCGTGTGTATGAGCAGGCTCCTCACCGCAGCGCACCGCGGCTCCGGCGTCTTCACCGCCGCAATCAGCCGGGTTACCTCCTCCCTGGTGGGCGGGTCAGGCAGCCGCTGCACGCTCTGTGCGAGGAGCACGACCTCCTGCAGCCGGTCGGGACTGTCAGAGAGCTCGTTCAGTGCGGCGAGCAACTGCCCGATCTTGTTGGCGGGGGCGAACGGCGCGTCCTGCGGCTCCTCGGAGCACGACGGCCGGTCGCTGGCCGCGACGCTGGACGCCTCGCTTTCGTACACGCGGCCGCACTCCAGCTCCATGGTGCTGCTGCTGCTGGAAGGCCCCGCGGCAGCGGCGGCGGCAGCAGCCGCAGCAGCATCGGCGCTGCCGCTCACCTGCTCTCGCGCCGTCGGTTGGTCCCTTTCGGGCGCGAGGCCGGATGGGCTGGTGTTCGACGCGTCGTCCGCGGTTTTCACCTGCTCAGGTTCTGCAGGGGGCGGGTCACCTGCGCCGCCCACCTGTTCTCGCGCTGTCGGCTGGTCCCTTTCGGGCGCGAGGCTTGACGCGTCGTCTGCGGGTTTCACCTGCTCTCCCGCTTCCTTCTGATCCAACCCGAGCGCGATGCTGGAAGGGTCTGCGGTCGACGATGTTCCGACGGTGCCATTCAGCTGCCCCGCCGTCTGGCCCTCTTCACCGGAAGCACCTCGTTCGGGTCGATCTTTTCCGAGCAGAAGGCCCGAGCCGCCAGCGCCGTCGGTACCTTCTGGTCGCTCTGCTGCCGCCGGCTTACTCTTTTCGCTCGCTGCCGTATCGCCGGCGCTTGTTCTTCGCCCCGGCGTTGCGCGCTCAGGTTGTTCTTTTTCGAGCAAAAGGCTCGCGGGAGTTGCTACGGCGGCGGCGGCTTCGTCGGCGCCTTCTGTTTGCTGTGTCGCCGCCGTCTGACTTTTCCCGCTGGAAGGAGCGCCTGCCGTTGACGACGAACCACCGGCGCTCGCCCTCCGCTCCGGCGTCGCGTGCTCGGGCTGATCTTCTTCGGGCGCAAGACCCGCGGGAGGAGCAGCTGCGGCCGTGGCGGCTTCGTCGGCGCCTTCTGTTTGCTCTCTCGCCGCCGTCTGACTTTTCCCGCTGGAAGGAGCACCGGTCGTTGACGACGAACTGCCAGCGCTCGCCCTCCGCTCCGGCGTCGCGTGCTCGGGCTGATCTTTTTCGGGCGAAAGGCCCGCGGGAGGAGCTGCGGCCGCGGCGGCTTCGTCGGCGCCTTCCGTTCGCTCCGCTGCCGCCGCCTGACTTTTCTCGCTGGAAGGGGCGCTCGTCGATGCCGTCCCGCCGGCGCTGGCACTCTCCTCCGGCGTCGCCTGCGCTGGTCCCAACGGGTCCTTTTCGACCGAAATGCTCGAAGGACCCGCAACCGCAGCAGCGCCGTCGGTGCCTTCTGTTTGCTCTGTTGCTGCCGCCGTCTGGCTTTTCCCGCTGGAAGGAGCACCTGTCGCTGCCGTATCGCCGGCGCTCGTTCTTCGCTCCGGCGTTGCGTGCTCGGGTTGTTCTGTTTCGAGCAAAAGGCTCGCAGGGCTCGCGACGGCGGCAGCATCGTCTGTTTGCTCTGTTGTTGTCGTCGTCTGACTTTTTTCGGTGGAAGGAGCACCTGTCGTCGCCGCATCGCCGGCGCTTGTACTTCGCTCCGGCGTCGCGTGTTCGGATCGTTCTGTTTCGAGCAAAAGGCTCGCAGGGCTCGCGACGGCGGCAGCGTCGTCTGTTTGCTCTGTTGTTGTCGTCGTCTGACTTTTCCCGGTGGAAGGAGCATCTGTCGTCGCCGCCGCATCGCCGGCGCTTGACCTCCGCTCCGGCGTCGCGTGCGCAGGCTGCTCTCGAGCGGCCGTCGGCTCCGCCACCGCCCGGCTCTCGGAAGGCATGGCCTCGGGGGGGTTTTCCGCCGGTTTCCGGCCGTCTCCCGTGTCTTCGGCGGGGTGTGCCTGCCTCGGCGGGGTTGGGGGGTCGTTGTTGGCGGCGCTCTCCGCCTGTTTGGCGGATTGAGGCCCCAGTTGGCCGGGTGAGGCCGGGGCCTGCTCTGCTTCGGGAGACGCGGGGCGCTCACCGGATTGGCGTTCGGGGGTCAGCCGCCCCTCATCTCCGCACCCGGCAGACGCGCTGGCGGTGCTGCTCGAGCTCGGAGGCGCCTTGCTGGGCGAGGAGTCGGTGGTGCTCTCGTCGCTGTCGTCGCGGGCGTCGCGCTTCCCCGCGCCGTCCTCGTCCCTTTCACCTCGGCCGCTTGGTCGGACCTCCTCCTCCGCACTGCCCTCTTCCCTCTGGATCAGTGCTGAGGCATCGGCGTCCCCCGCGTTCATGTGCGTGCATGCGCACTCTCGGTGGGAGGGAGGGTATTTTCGTTTGTGCTCTCTTCTCTTGTGATTGCCGACGACCTTCCCTGTTATTTTTGTTGTTTTTTTGTATCCAACAACAACCAGGAAAGTGACACTTTTAAAATGTTGCTGGTTTGCTGGTTGAAACCAGCAAATGTAGTGAGGCTATTTCCCTGACAACAATACGCTCCTTCGGACAGATCACCGTCCTTCGGATCCCAACCAGTGGACTTCCCTTTCCGGTAAGCATCTCCGCACTCGGCAGACGCGCTGGCGGTGCTGCTCGAGCTCGGAGGCGCCTTGCTGGGCGAGGAGTCGGTGGTGCTCTCGTCGCTGTCGTCGCGGGCGTCGCGCTTCCCCGCGCCGTCCTCGTCCCTTTCACCTCGGCCGCTCAGTCGCACCTCCTCCGCCGCACTGCCCTCTTCCCTCTGTTCATGTGCGTGCATGCGCACTCTCGGTGGGAGGGAGGGTATTTTCGTTTGTGCTCTCTTCTCTTGTGATTGCCGACGACCTTCCCTGTTATTTTTGTTGTTTTTTTTGTATCCAACAACAACCAGGAAAGTGACACTTTTAAAATGTTGCTGGTTTGCTGGTTGAAACCAGCAAATGTAGTGAGGCTATTTCCCTGTCAACAATACGCTCCTTCGGACACCCTCCAAAGTTCATCACCGTCCTATACAAGGATAGAGAGAGAGAGAGACGAGTTAGAGTGCAGGGACCATCTCTCCGGGGAGTTTCCGGTCTCCTCACTTCTCTTCGCACTGCTACGGCGGGCGTAAGTCGCTCCGGAGGCGCGCTGCAGGTTGCGGCTCTGCTACAGTAAGTGGCGGGTGCTGCAGCGGGCGCTCTGGCCGGCGGGCGAGCTCGTCTCGCGGGGGATCGCCGCCTTGTAACGCTGCGGGCCCTCTTCTTCCTCACGACTGCGCGGCCTACGGCGGCGGCTAACACCTTGATGGGAAACCTCAGCTTCCATTGAGCGAAGGCTACGTCCTGAGGGTACACGGGATAGATCACCGTCCTTCGGGTCCCAACCAGTGGACTTCCCTTTCCGGTAAGCATCTCCGTGCTGCTCGAGCTCGGAGGCGCCTTGCTGGGCGAGGAGTCGTGCTCTCGTCGCTATCGTCGCAGGCGTTACGCTTCCCAGGGCCGTCACCTCGGCCGCTCGGTCGCACCCCCTCAGCTGCACTGACCTTTTCCCTCTGTATCAGTGCTGAGGAATCGACGTCTCCCGCGTTCGTGTGCGTGCGGCAACAGGAAGACCTGTACTTTGTTAGCAGCTGCTTGATCCAGTGTCTTACAAGCCGGCTGATGCAATGTCGGCGCTGCATTCCGCAGTCCCATAAGAACCGCAAGAGCGAGCAAGATTTTCCCTCAGAAAGCGGCAGGACGCGAATGGTTAAATAACAGCCGTTAGGGCGCAACGGCAACTTACCTGCGGAAAACGAAGCGCGACCCGGGAGGGGATTGCAAGAACGTGCTTGGACCCGGGGGGGGAGGGGAGCCGGAAAAGAAGAAACAAATACAAAAAAAGAAAGAAAAGGAAGAAGAAAAAGGCGCGAAGAAGAAAAAAAAAGATGAGGGAGAGAATTCCCGCCTCCACACCCCCGGCACGGCCGCATGCAGGGGGGTTCTTTTCTTTTTTAGTGGTGTTTCCGACGATCAACTGAGGGGAAGGTTGACATGCTTTCTGCTGTCGTACCGTCCTTTTTAGAGTTAAAGTTCGCTTGAAATTCCGGGTTTTAGGGTCTCCGTGTGACCGTTCATGAATGGGTTCTCTTAGAGCAAGAAAGGGCTATATGGTTACGGGTTGTATATTTGGTGCACGCTTTCGTCATGGGTTGTGGCTAGCCATGTCCGGGACTGTTTGTGACCGACACCAAGTACATTCCTTCGTGGAGTGTAGTCTTGGGCCCCCCACGTTCTACAAGTTGAGCAGGGGTTGTTTTTGTCGTGTAAGCCCCTTGCGGACGGAGGGGAAACGGGTTGTCCAGGATCTGGATCAAACTCAAGAGTAGTTGTATATGACTCCAAAACGAGAAACCTGGCGCATGGGTAGGTTTCGTCGTAACACAGCTGTTCACAGCAGCAAAGTATGGATCCTTTTCGACGTGTCTTTACTCTGGAGACGCAGAACTCGTGCAACAACTGTACTAGCCGAGAGCATAGGAGCAGGGACTGTTAGGAGGAAGAGAAGCCAGAAAATAACAACCTTCTCAGATCAAACGACCTTGTTCAGCGAAGAAAAATCCCCCCTGAAGCTGAGACCGACTAAGAGGCTGTCCGAGTCTAACATCGGGGCCACGGGTGCATTGGAACGGTCCTTTGCAGATAGATCCGCCAACCTACGAGCTTATCGTTTCCTCCAACATTTCATGTTTTGGTGAGAAGAAAGGCAAAAGGAAAAGGCCGAACGCTGCCCTCCTTTTGAAAAACAGCCGAAACACGAGAGCCGTCGCTCCCTCTATGTCGATTGGTTTATTGCATGTGTGGGGTGCTTCGCCAGGGTTGGAACAGGGGAGCCATGCAGAAAAGCACTGACGGAGGCTCCGCCCGTGGTACCAACTCAAGCAACACCACGTAGTTAAAAAGGTATTTGTTGTAGTGTCGTATTTGAACTGCATGTTCAAGGGGCATACAGCAGTTTCTGCCCTGCAGAGGGCGCTCGAACCAGAAATCCCTCGGTGCGCAAAGCATACAAAATACTTCCCGCGAGCCGAAGCCTGTTTGCCGCTGGAAACGGACTACGGATCTGAAGACCCTAACTCCACAAGAAGGTTGAAGTATGGCTAAAGATAAAGTGGTGTCACCTGAGGGGATAATCTCAGGGCCGCCCACGTGATAAAGCCGTGAAGCAGCGGCTGCCGGCATATCAATAGATAAATAAAGCGACGACAAGGTGTGGAGGCATTTTATTGTTGCGCGGTTCCGGTGTGCCCGGTCACACCCGAATACGCGGGTGCGCTGCCGACAGCAAGAGTAGTGGTATTTTATTGTTGCGGCCTCCCACCTATTCTACACCTCTCGTGTCACTGCACTAAGTCAGACAAGAGTCAAACTCAACAGGGTCTTCTTTCCCCGCTGACGGTGTATTGTATTCCGTGCATCCCTTCCTTCCCTATGCATGAGAGGCAGTGTCCTGCCTAAAGATTAGACTAAGATTTTCCCCCAGGAAAATAGAGACGGCGGAGCGTGCGGGCGACATACCGATTCCGGTGCAAACGAGCTGCGGGTTTGAACTGGGCCAGACAAGGGCGAGCAAGGGCGAAATCTTGGGCTGACTCTTGACACCACGCAAGGACCCCCTTTTCCGCAGGGTTTGCGCTGCGTTCCTATCCTGTCACCGCAGATTGAGCCGGTCCGTCCCTATCTCATGAAACTGCATCGAAGTGCATTATCACAGTGAATCACGGTCCACCACGGTCTATCAGGTCCATCCCTAGTCCCTAGAGCTGCATCGGATTGCCCGGTGCTGTATTCTTCGGTCTATCACGGTCTATCAAGAGGGGATGGACCGGCTTAGCAGATGACAAGGTGGAGGGAAACGCCAGATCTGCATCACGCCCGAGTAAAAAAAGACAAATGAGGCTTGCCCCCTCGCCGCTGCTCCCCGAGGCAAGAGACGTGGGCACGAAATTGACCATCTCAAAACGACGTCAAGTTCTGACTTCGAAAGTGGTTAAGAAGGTCGTGGTGCAATCGGTTTCCGGCAGCCCAAGTGGGGTGTTTGCGCCGGTTTATGACCCAATGCAAAAGTAGCCTTAATTCAGTTGCCACGATCCGAGCTGCTACCTGGGAACGTGTTTCGCAGTCAAAGAAGAGGTAACCGCAGGGCCTAATGCAGACTGCTGCCACAGACTCTTTGCTTTCTGATCTCAACAAACTTGAAGAGCTGCTTCCCGCCCGTCCCGAAAATAACAAGAAAAACGCTGTTCGAGACAAGCCCCGTCTTGAGATGTGTCTTCGCTGCGTGAGAGGTGCAGATTGCGTACTGCGCGGCCACCCTCGGCCAGAAGGACGCTCTTACCAATTTGTTAAGACAGGTTATTTTACGTAAGCGCCAGCTTGAAAGGAAAATGCTCGACGAGGCTGCCCGACAAAGAACAGAAGGGATCCAAAGTGCTGTAACTACCGAACCACGTGTTGAACGGACGTGAGGTCATGCGGGTCTACCCCTACACGACAAATCACACAAACACAACAGGTCAAAAGTCCTGAGTGAGAAAACAACACACGGTGGTGTAAGCGAAGAACAAATCAGATTGTGTTTGTATTGTATTTGCCCCTTACCTCTATATATTCCCCCCTTCCATTCGGAGTCGAAGCAGCTACGTCGAGTATTTCCCAGAACTGCCCCGTCGCGGCGCGCGTTCCTTCTCCTTTCCGCCCAAGCCCTGCGAAGGCAGAGCAACGGTGGCATCTGCCTTGGGTTCGGTGCGACTTGAGATCGCTCGTGTCTTGGAACTCATCGGGGCCAGAACAAAACGGGCGGAAAAGGCCACGGTGGTAGCTGATTTCAAAAGGTTTCAACACAACTCCGCAGCGTGAGAGACGCGAGCCGGGGGGAGCGAACGAAGACGAACGACGCGAGGAGTGTAGAAAAAGATCAGAATACGAAGAAATGCAAAGACTGCCGTGAGGGTGACGCTGCAGCCCGGGGAGGGTGGGAACTTGGGGCGGAGATTGGTGCACCCCGTGTACAGTGTACCTGTCGAACGATGACAGCCTGACACGTAGCAAGAGCTGCAATTCGTGTTCCAATCCGCAGTCGTGTCCAGGACTGGCGTGCTTGCCGCGCGTGCTTTCGCCAGAGTAGCTTGAGGCAACAGGACCGTTTCTTCTTGCGATAACCCGTAACTGCGACAAGAATGTTGTCAACGAGAGCGCGGGGATCCAAGATGATCAGATACCGTCGTAGTCCACTGCTGTAAACGATGCCGTCTCAGGAAAAGAAAGCAACAGCGATTGCTCCCAATAACGGCGTCCTTGGAGAGCATACTTGTTACAGCTAAGAAGATTGAAGTATGGCTAAAGATAAAGTGGTGTCACCTGAGGGGGTAATCTCAGGGCCGCCCACGTGATAAAGCCGTTAAGCATTGGGAACTTTTAAGTACACGGGCCACACGGATCTGCATGCACCGCTAAGCAGTGGCTGCCGGCATCCTGTGACACCTTTTATATGTAGTTGGTTATCATGAATAGACTACTATATAGAAAGAGTAGCGTTGGCACTCTTACAGGTTCGTTCCCTGGGGAGGAAGGAACGTTGGCAGCGGCTTAACCGTGGACGCGTACAGGTCAAATCGCACAAAAGAGTTTTCGGTTGACCGTTGAGGCTGGGAGTCAAATGGTAAGGGGAACAAAGGGGGGTGCCGCTCGTCGGGTATTTCTCACTACGCCGTGAAAACCGGATTGGAGCGTGTACTTTCATATAATATGGCAAGTCAAGGTCAGCGGTCGTCGGCCCGGAATGGTGTAGAAGACAGGGTGGGGGGAACTCTCTCTCTTTTTTGTCCTTTTTTTTTTCTTTCAGGGTTACTTATTCTTGTGTTCGTTAGTTTCTTTCTTCCGTTTTCTGGGGTTTTAATAGTTTATAGCTGGTGGTTGCGATCGGCTTCCCAGTGCTGACGCAGTTGCCCACAAGGGGGATAAAGATCAGCCGTTGGGATTGTATTGTCTCTAGCCTCCGTCGAAATAAGCGCCGGGCCTCCGCACCGACGCTTTTTTGCTGGAAATCTGCTGGGAATCGAAAGTTGCGGGTGTTTCGTTTCGCAGTCGCAAAGACCCTAACGCCAGAAAATGCTTTCTTTCGTTCTTCCGCCGCATCGAGGCCGTCTGAATCAAAACAGATGGCACCAAGCCTCGTGTTTCCCTCCGGCTGGTATGCGGGCTTGGGGCGGTCCGAATAAAGGATCGAAAAGCCGCTTCCGAACCTGTTCGCCAGTGAGAGTCCTTGCCAGCCCTACCTAGCGCGTCTGCCGAGTGCGGAGAAGAAGGCCGGCTGACCCCCGAACGCCAATCCGGAGAGCCTCCCGCGTCTCCCGTGGGCAAATCCGGAGCCGAAGCAGCTGGGCGAGCAGAGCAGACACCCCCGGCCAACTGGGGCCTCAACCCGCCAAACAGGCGGAGAGCGCCGCCAACGACGACCCCCCGACCAGACACAACCGAGGCCGGTTGTAGCCTTTGTGCGCAACCCCCCCACCTTTTGGGTTAGTGTAGAGTCGTGTTGACTCCGGGAATTACCGTCCCTCCCGTAAGGCTAAGATGGCCAACAGGCCATACGTTCAAGGAAACGGCGTTTCCATAGTCAAAATACTCGACGTCGCTGCTTCGACTCCGAATGAAAGGGAGCAAATATAGAGGTAAGGGGCAAATACAATACAAACACAATCTGATTTGTTCTTCGCTGACACCACCGTGCGTTGTTTTCTCGCTCAGGACTTTGACCTGTTGTGTTTGTGTGATTTGTCGTGTAGGGGTAAACCCGCATGACCTCACGTCCGTTCAACACGCGGTTCGGTAGTTACTACTAGTTGGGATCCCTTCTGTTCTTTGTCGGGCAGCATCGTCGAGCATTTCCTTCCAAGCTGGCGCTCATGTAGAAAAACAGCCGGGGGCACCGGGTGCGCCTGGGTGTGGTGTGCGGAACTAAAAGAGAGGGTTCCGTTTCCATGTTTTGAAAGAAGCGGGCAGGATGCGCGTTTACTCAGCGCGACCGACGCGACTAGAGCGGCCACGAGTCGTGCCGCCGGACGGGACGATGCCCCCATTGCAGGCAGTGTTTAAAAAAACGTCGCCAACGTTTGCCGTTTGGCAAATCCTGCCAAACGCGTTTTGTTTAAGCCCTTGAGAAACGTCTATAGCGTAGCAGGCAAGTAGAAGTGTCTGTCATCCCGCATCAGTCACTTGCTGCAGACAGGGTCAGACTGTGCAGGCCTGGGGGGTTCGACCGTTCGACACCTACGACGATGACAACTTCAGCATGTGAAACTGACAAACCGGAGTAATACAGATCCTGCCTCACACAAATCGCATCCTTGTGTTTCCGTCTCTCGTAATGATTCTCCTTCCTGTCTGTACGGCAATGTAGCCAAATGCCAGACGTTTGCCACGCGGCAAACGTTTGCCGTTTGCAAACGGCAAACGTTGGGCAAATCGTGCCAAACGCGTTTTATTAGCCGTTTTTTTAGTCACTGATTGCAGGAGGATGCGGGTGAGGCAGATTTTGCCTGACGGGGGGGGGGGGGGGGGATGCAGGGTAACCTGCGGGAGACCGTCGCCGACAGCGGGCAGACGGAACACCGGAGAGAAGACACTGTCGTCCACAGCAGCACCTGTGCACATCCATACATTGTATGCAGGACGTATGTACGGTGTGCACATTTTCATGCACGTACGTACAGGTGAGGACAGTAGTGCAGGTACAGTCAATCGAGGCCGTTGTTCGTCTTATGAGCAAGCCCACGCTTCTCAGAGGCCACGCACGTTTCGTGGCAACCAGACCAGCTGGAAGGTGTGGATGCTCAGAAATCGAACGGTTCGTAGGTCGTCAAGGTTTGCTGGCAGCAGGGCCCCTCCTACGGCGAAGCGTTCGGCGTCGACGTGGTTCCGGAAGAAGTGGGCTTCGTTCTGTTGCCCGGGCGTGTGCCGTCTTGCCGTTTGTAGGTCTTGATCATGTTCGTGAAGAACGATTCCGCCGTAGCCTCGAGAGACTTCTCCCTCTTGTTGCCGGTGTCCCGGAGCTGGTCCGACACCCGGGCCCGCCTAGTCGGGGCGACCGAGGGGCCAAGCAGGCCGCCTTCCTTCGCTTTCTTTCTCTCTTTGCCAAGCCAGTCCATGAAGGAGTCCGGCGTTTCTGCCTCCGTTTCTTGCACCAGCTTCTTAGGCGGCGGGACAACCTGGTCCCAAGGCGCGTCGGCGTATCTGCCGGTCTGGAGCTTTGCGACCTGTGCGATGGGTGGTATGGGGGGTGGGAAAGCTTGACTGTATCGGGCTAGACTTTAACTCGTGCTTCAGCCAGGTTGCCCACTTTGCTGCCATATCGCTAGGCTCCTGAAAGCGTACCCGTTTTTTGTGTTTCCGACGATCCCGTGGGACGTACAGATTGGTGTCTTTCGACCTTTGTTTGTTTGTGAGGTTCAGCTTGGTGCGTGTGGTCGGTGGGCGGGGGGGTTGGTTAGGAGGGGTTTTTTTTTTTTTTTCCCTTTTTTTTTTAAAGAATTAAAGTGCGCTTGAAACTCCAGGCTTTCAGGGTCTCCTTGTGACCGTTGTGTCCTTTGACAGAGTGTGCCGATGCCTCTCCACCTTTAAGAAACACGGCTGAGTCACGCATGCTCTTGACAGACGCTAGCGTCCGACATTTTGCACACGCGTCACAGTCGTTGGGTGGTATTGACAAGGGGTTTCATCGGACACTCGGATGAGCTTCCTTACTTCACCGCCGCAGGTTCCCCCCTGACCTGGGAGGTCTGCTTGGCTGCCGTTGGTTGCGTTTCCGCGTTGGTGCTGCAACCTCACGGTCCATGCTACTGACTGTGAAGTACGTGTCATCAATCCCCAAACCTTTTTCGCCCACCACCCTGTCACGTGTTAGAGTAAACCTACTGCTTCCATGCTAGTGGTATGGTCCTTTGACAGAGTGAGCCGATGCCTCTCATCTCACCTTTAAAACACGGCTGAGTCACGCATGCACGCGCGCAATCGTTGGGTGGTATTGACAAGGGGACACTCGGATGAGCTTCCTTACTTCACCGCCGCAGGTTCCCCCCTGCCCTGGGAGGTCTGCTACGAGCTGTGCGATGAGTGGGTTGCACAAAAAGATGCCGGAAACTGGACTGGAATCTTGATAAGAAGGAGTGTGCGGATGATCGCGGCGTGCGTCTGTTATCCCAAAGACATACTGGTTGAGGAAGGAGCAAACACGGAGACTGCTGCAGATAGTTTGCAGAGGACTGGGTAGTTTGCAGAGGACTGGGCACTTTTCTCGAGTGGGGCAGGTGGGCCGCTGTGAGAACTCGGGGGGGTTCGACACGTACGCCGCTTAGGACGATGCATGCTACTCATGGGGGACCAAACCCGCAAACCCGACTCGTGGGGAAGGAATGGTCTCTATGATTTTGTTTGTGCGCACTAGCGGAACTCACCTGCTTTGGTGAGTTTCATGTATTACGCTGCCAACTACTAATTGTTAGTACCAACAATGCAAAGAACTGAGACGAACGGTTACCGCGGGGCACTTGCATGCGCTTGAGTGTTCTTCACGCACGTACCGATTCACCGAACTACAGAAACACACACTGGGTAGCCAGATCTACACAGAACCGACCCCAGGGAGGGGCGCAAGAACGTGCTTAGAATGCCTATGAGGCGGACCATCGTCATCACGGAAAGACAGGACGGGTCTGTCCGTGCTCGTTCGAGCCGCGCTACCCATGCTACGAGAGCAGGCAAACCCGTCTCGGAGAGGAACCCCTATTTAATTGTTCCCCAGCAACGCGCTGAGGAACTCCACTTGAGAAACTGTTTGTTGCTGCAATCAATGGGAAGGCTTCGTGCACTGTTCAAGTCAGAAGCACGACACGGTACGATCGAAGAGATGAGCCATCCAGTGGCTAATGCAGGCCATCGCTACAGATATTCTGCATTCTAACATCCAACTGTTGGATCACTGCCGTTTGCTTCTCACGTATGTTGTCTGGGGGAAAGGGGTGGTCGGTCCTGCCTAACAGTGCCGCCTGGTTCGCGAAACTCGAAGAACGTTGAATAAATTGGGCCACAGGTAGCCTATAGGCGGAGCCATCTGCCGTTTCGATCGTTGCCTCAGAGAACGGTAAAGCAGCAAAGACACACACCTGCGGGAGGGAATCGGCGAAAGCTGGGACGAACAACTTCGTGTGGCTTATGGTCGCAGACGGGACTCTTCTGCGCGGTTTTTGTGAAGTATTACGAGGTTGAGAAGGCCGATATTTTGGACTCAAATTTTCCGAGTTGTTTGTTGGCAGGTTTCCCACTTTGAAGTCGTAAAACTCTCGGCAGATTCCAAGCCGTAAAACTCTCCGGGTTGATCCATAGATTTCCCGAGTCGCAAGACTCTCGGTGTTGATCCATAGATTCCCCAAAAGGCTTTCTGCGCCCTGGACAACCTCTCTTCCGTCAGGGGCCAACCCAAGAAAAGCGAAGACGATTGAAAAGCGTGTACCTTTGCACTGCGAGCCTTTCGTCGAGCATGCTGGACATCGGGATGCCGGCCAAGCGGTAGAGAAGGTATTCTTTGAGGGTGTAGCTCGCTTGCTTCTCTCCGTCCGTGTAGATCAGCGCCGCGCCGCGCTCGATGCACCACTTGCGGAGGCTTGCCTGCACGTAGGTGAGGAAGTGCTCCCGCTCCTTGGGGTCCTTCGTGTACGCCTGCGCCGCGGGATCCAAAAGCTTCGCCTTCGTGCACATGACAATGAGCGGCACGCCGAGGTTGCCCTTGTTGAAGATCCCCATTTTTTTGTACGTGGCCGAAGCCCGGCCAAGATCCCGGGGCGACGTCAGTACTTCAAGGCAGTCGTCCGTCTCCTTTTTCTTGACGAGCTGCCTAGGGTCCGTGTGGAAGGCGTCGCATTGTGCTTCCATGCGGCTGGTGAGGTGGTTTAGATACGACCGATCGTCTCCGACTATGTCGGCCACGCACTGAGTGAGGAACTTGTACCATTCGTTTAGACGTTCCATCGCCCGATGGGGGACGGAGAGGTCGACAGCGATCGCGAAAACGGTGGTCTCGAGGTTCCGCTGTTTGAGGGTGCCGCCTAAGAAGAACGCAGGGAGGAGGAACTTCAAGCCCGGCTTTTCGATGACGGTCTGCAGAACCCGGACGGTGGCTTCTTCGTCCTCGTCGATCGGCTTCTCCTTCCACTCGCCGTAAGCGAAGCCCAAGCCGGACGGCGGGGTGTCCTCTTCTTCGTCGTCATCTTCGTTGGTGTGCTGCCGGAGCCATTTGAGTGTCAGCTCCTTGCCGTCGGCTCGGTCGCCTACCACAAACAGCTGGTACACGTCGCGGGCCTTTGCCGCTGACGCGTTCTCTCTGTGCTCCCTCAGCACCTTCTCCCAGAGGGACTCCTCTCTCCCGGTGTCGGTCCGCTCCTGCTTCACGACCTCCTCTGGCCTCTCGCGCTCGCCTGCCTCGCCGTCGACCTCCATGTTCCGCACGTACGCCCAGCGCGCGCACACAACACACGCCTCACCGCCCCCCTCCCGCTAGCGCGCGTCGCGCACCCTGTTTTCCGTGCCCCAACACCCAGCCCACCCTGTTTTTTCTTTTTTTTGGAGTGGACCAGGGAAAGCCTGCTACACGGGAGCCAATCTTCACATGTTCGGCGGGACTGCAGAGCCACGGGCCTACGGGTCAAGTGGCTACCGATTTCCCAAACTAAAGCATCAAGGCGTGGCGCACCTTGGGGCTTGACGCTCGCGCTCGTCGAGACGGTCAGCCGCAGGGCAGAGCGGACGGGGTTGTAGCACTGTGCTGCCTCCGACTCAAGCTTTGCAAACTGTGTGGTTGACCGTCACGTTCCTGGACCAGGAGCGGCCTTTTTCTTTTTCTTCTTCTTCGTCTTCTTCTTCTTCTTCTTGGAGTGGACAGTTTGCTTGGGAATCCGAGATTTTGAAGTCTTCGGGACCATCGTCGAAAGGAGTTCTGTAAGGTATATAATATTATACAGTAGTACGCGTATCGTATCCGTTGTAGTTTCTTCTTCGTCGTCATCTTCGCCAAAGTTCGCTTGGGGATCCGGGGCTTTAAAGTCTCACGGGTATTCCGAGGGAATCTGCGAGGCTTGACGAATTTACATATAGGGTGTCTGTTTGAGCTGCCGATTTTCGAGACCAAATCGTCAAAGGCGTGCCCGAGGGCGTGACGCTTGCCGGACACAACCTCGTAGAGCCGGCCAGCCACTGGTCAGAGGGGCGGTACCGTGGTCTATCACGTGGGGATGGACCGGCTTCGTGTCAGAGTTGAGCACCGGGTTCAGATTCGTGCCTCTGCCTTGTTCAAGCGTCAGAGCGTGAGTAAACCAACGTCGTTTGGCCTGCACCCATCCTTCTGCCTCGCAATGCGTGTTGCACCAGACAGCTCTAAACAATTCTATAAAATTCCAGGGAGAAGAACGAACCTGATAATCAATGCCGTACCGTGGTACACAACGTGGAAGACAGCGGCAGGCAATTCGATGGCAGTTCTAGAGGATAGGAGTGGACTGGCTTGGACACCCGGAACGTGGCGGAAGCCAGCCGCTTCGAGGACGCCTGGCGTCGAGGTACATTTCCTGGACATGGGGTTCTCGTGCACAGAAGATGGGGAGGTCTGGACATTGCTTGAGACAATTCTTGCGCGCGCGCTCCAGCTCGGTTTTTGCGACATCCGGGTTCCGCTTCCGTGGAGACTGTATTTGATGCAGCTCAATTTGAACGGCGGCAGCGGTTTAAACCAGAACACGTGCGCACGTCTTCCCGCTCTTGCGCGCTCGTGTTACTCGAAGCCGTGCAGGCGATGTCGCGGTCGGAGACGGTCGGGCTGCGGGCTGCGATGCCGATGAGCTTCGCCAACATCAGGGGGCAGGTATCGTGCGGGGCGAAATGGACGGCCGCGGAGCAGACCATCGCCGCGTCGGCCGGCGTGATGCGCGGCGCCTGCGGATAAGTCGATCTTTGAGTGCGTGAGCCCCTCCGAAGAAAGGTCCATCACACTAGTTCCAGGCTACTTAGCCCGAATCTCTGGGTCGCGTCCCCCTCCTTCACTCGGTCGCCTGGTCTTGCGTCTTGCTGGTCCGTCCGGGCTGGTCGCTTCGCGCTTCCCCTTCGTCTTGCATCACCTCGTCTCCACTCCCTGCCGCACGGCGCCTGCGGGTCGACCGCCGAAGGCAAGCACGAGGTGATCTGGGGGAAGAGGTCGGCGGGGGCAGGTCGCACCTCGTCTTCTACCTGATGCAGCCGGCTGGCGTTGGTGGCGCTTCGAGTACAAACAACAGCCGACATGAGGACTCACATGCACACAGCCTTGAGACAACCCTCACGCTCCCAGCTCTTTCTTCCTCCCAGTTTTGCTGCTCATTTCTTGAAGCCCGGGTCAAGAAGTCTTTTTGATCAATGATGCCCGAGAACGGGGCCGTTCGTTGTGATCCAGGTTCGCCGAAGACTGGTTGCGGAGGGCGTGGGTGAAGCCGCGCGCGGCTCGGACCATGCCGAAGCCCGGCAGGTTCTTCGAGCTGAAGGGGAGCGACGCCTCCGGACCCTTGGTCCAAGGCCGCGTGGCATGCGGACGGCGCTGCAGGCCCGCGCTGATGAAGACGTCGGAGATCGGCTTGAAGATGTCGGTTCTCAACCGCATCAGCGAGTGCAGCGCGGTTTCGAGCGCCGGGCTGTGGTCCGGCGGCAACTGGGCCAGCAGCGAGTCAGTCATCGCCGCACTACGGTGGTGGCTCGGCTTCTGCAGCCACTGGTAGGCGCGGTTCAGGCACGCGATGTCGCGGTCGGAGACGGTCGGGCTCCGGGCTGCGATGCCGACGAGCTTCGCCATCATCAGCGGGGAGGTATCGTGCGGGGCGAAGCGGACGGCCGCGGAGCAGACCGTCGCCGCGTCGGCGGGCGTGATGGCGTCGGCGTCGAGGCTGACGATCAAGTGCTTCAAGTACAACGGCCGGCCGGGTAAGTCAAGCTTCTCGCAGTCGCGCAGTATCGCACACACGTCCCTATGGGTTGTTTCGTGTTTCCGACGATTCCGCATAGGGGCGTACAGCCTGTTGTCTTTCGACCTTTGTGCTAGTGAGGTTCAGCTTCGTGTGTGTGGTCCTTTTTAAGATGGATTGTGTCTGCGCTCTCTCTCCCTTAAGGTTGCCGCCCGAGGGAACCGGCTGTGAGCCGAAACCCGGCGCCGGTCTCTCCGGACTGCACCAGGAGAGAACTTTGCGGCGGATCACAAAGCACCCGCCCTGCACGTCCTCCTGGCTACCGAAATTTCGGGCACATTAGACCCCGAAATGTAACAAACCTCGAAAACAATCTTCGACCGGAAAAATGTCATGGCGGGGGCCTACCGGCCTGAAGGCCGACGCCCGCTCACTCTGCCACCCCCTTGCCTTTTGGCAGGGGGAAAAAAAGCTAGTATCTAGTCCAAAAACAATACACTTTTCGCAACTTAGAAAGCCGGGATGGCTTGCATGTTCATAGGACCTCCAGTCTCGAATAAATTTGATATGAGACGATGCCAAAAGGGGGGGAGGGGGGGGGGTTTGGGCAGATGTTTTCTGGCATAGTAAGATACTGGGCAAGTGGGGTGTAGGACCTCCACCCCCCCAAAAACTCTGTTTGCGAGCCGGTTTCGAGCTAGTATGCTCTCGGCGAGCCTTTTTTTGATCACAAAACGCTGTTTTCTGGATTTTGAGGCCCCAGGTAGGGTAACGCCTGTACAACAATGACTTTGACGCAGCACCCACCCACCAAAGGAACTGATGTTGTCGAAACATCGGTTGAAGAATTCGCGAGGCAAGATGTGTATACGAAGTACGATAGGTCATCGGGCACCACGAAGAGACGCTTCAATGCGACGAGAGCCTTTCTGGAGAAGGGGTCGCAGGAGCTGTCCCCGATCGGGTTCGTTGTATCTCTGTGTACAGAGACTGAGAAGGCCCGAATCTGGCGTGAGGTGTCCGGTTCATGTCCTGAAATGTTCAACAGCATCACGCACGAGCTTACACGGCGCAAGATCGTGCAGAGATACAACGAACCCGATCGGGTCAGCTCCTGCGAGCTTCTCCAGAAAGGCTCTCGTCGCTTTGAAGCGTCTCTTCATGGTGCCCGATGACCTATCGTACTTCGTATACGTCTTGCCTCGCGAATTCTTCAACCGATGTTTCGACATCACGCATTCCTGAGTCGCGCATTATAAGAATTTGTTCAGTTCCTTTGGTGGGTGGGTGCTGCGTCAAAGTCATTGTACAGGCGTTACCCTACCTGGGGCCTCAAAATCCAGAAAAACAGCGGTTTGTGCCCAAAACAAGGCTCGGCGAGAGCATACGAGCTCGAAATCGGCTCGCAAACATGGTTTTTGTGTAGGTCCTATACCCCACTTGCCCAGCATCTTACTATGCCAGAAAACATCTGCCCAAACCCCTCCCCTTTTGGCATCGTACCATATAAATCCTTTGCCAGTGGACACTTTGAACAAAACGAGCAAATAATGAGATAGCCACCTGCGCCGCAGGCGTGTCTAACAAATGCAATTTGTCAAGAACAAAAACAGATCGATGGCAGTTAGATGAACAAAACAGGTTTGAAGGAAGTGCGCACAAACAAAAAATTGGAGGCTTTTCGTGTCAGGGGCGGGACGAAGATCCCGAAAACTGGCATTTTGTCACAGCGGTCTGCCCAAAGAGTATTTGAGAGCACAAGAACTCATGATAAGGGATGATGAGGATAGCATTGTCCTCCCCTCTTCACAGTTTTGTGTTGAACTCAGTCAGTTTTGACACCAAATGTGACAAGATGCTCGTATCATCAGCCACATCTTGTGCCCCAGGCACAGATGTTTTTGAAGCCACTAAGCCAGTCCGTGCCGCGGTTTCAAAGTAGAAAGATTCTACACAGACTTCATGAACAGTACCAGTCACAAGCTGCACCCACACGGGTTCACTCCTACACCCCAGGTACCAGGCCGGAGGAATTCCCCAGGACCCCCCGGAGGAATATCTCCGGGGCATTTTTCAGCACTTTTCTTTTTTGAGGAATTCCTCCGGAATTCCTTAGCGGGAGCACTGCTCCCCTAAGTTGTCTTTTCGCACAAGGGCACACCTGTGATCGATGACGGACGTCGGGAAAACACCGCGGGCTTCAAAATTGTCCAACATTCTCGCCAGCAGCGGCTTGCTACTGAGCGGTTTCATAGACGCGAACGTGAAGGCCACTCTGGCAAGACTTTGCAGGGACAGATGTTCCAGAGCACGGCTCCGTATGAGCTCTTTGAGCACGGATGCCGCCAGGTGTAAAGCCACAGGGCGGTCGTTGGAGAGGACGATCAAGCGCAGCACCTTGGTGACGTCTTTGCTCTTCGAGTTGTCGGAGATGGCGCTCTGGGTCAGCGCCGCGGCCAACCGAGAGTCCCTCGACTCGGACGCTGCGAACGCCAGCGCGATGTCGCCCGCCAGCACGGGCGCAACGCTATGCTTCACAATGCGCTCTCCGAGGACTTGCAGCATCTCCAGGTTTTTAAACCGGAGCTGATGCATCCCCCAGAGGGCCTGGTGCATCTCCGCGTCACTCAGCTGCTTCACGTCGCCCTGATGAAAGTGGAAAGGGAAATGGAGCTGGGGATGGTTTTGCGGAATGTCAATTAAAAAGTAGTGAACCGGTCCCTATCTCCTGAAACTGCATCGAAGTGCCTGCCGCTGTTTATCACAGTGAATCACGGTCCACCACGGTCTATCAGGTCCATCTCTAGTCCCTAGAGCTGCATCGAATTGCCCGGTGCTGTATTCTTCGGCCTATCACGGAAAGAGGTGCGTAGTTTTGTTTATTCTTTTACGTGATAGTTGTCGACAACTTGTTTTGAGGGGATGGACCGGAACTCTGCTGCTGATATGCGCCGGTTGATTGTTTTCCCACTTGCATTTAAAGGGGGGAAAAACTTAGTTTAATGTTTAGGCAGAACACTGCCTCGCATGCATGTTTGACGCTAGCATCAAGTCTTCGTCGAAGAAAGTGTAAAACAAAATAGGGGAAAGAGAAAAAGGGTCGGAGTGTAAGACTCCGCAGATAGGGTCTGGAACCTTGAGGGACTATTCCTCTTTGTTCGTTTTTTCACCGCGGCTCCATTTTCAGTAGGAATTCTGATCAACTGTTAGCCTGAAGGGCAACCCGCAAGATTGCAAGCGAGGCGTGAATATACGGTGCTTTTCACAGTACGCCGCCAACCGCCACTTTTTGATAATGACAACTGTTTGAAGGATGGTGGGAAGAGAGTGTTGTTTTCGCTGAACGCATTTCCTCCAACATTTCATAAAATATACTCGAGGGACTGTCTTATGCTCATCTCGAAGGAGGCTAGAGTGGGAGAAAAAAATACAACTACAAAGTGCGTCTTTTTTCTTGAACGCTTACGCCCGACACTAAACCCAGATTTACCTGTGTTTCGTGTGGGCTACAGCACATTTACCACCTTTGATCTATCGCAACTGGCAGTCTCCTCAAGCATTTCCTACAAAGCAGGTGCTTGTACAAGAATACTCGAGGGGCTGCCTTGTGCTTACTTCGAAGGAGGCTAGAGGGGGAGAAACAATACAACTACAAAATGGGTCTTTTTTGTTGAACGCTTACGCCCACCACTGAACCCAGGTTCACCTGTGTTTCGTGTGGGCTACAGCACATTTACCTCCTTTGATCTTTTGCAGCTGGCAGCCTCCTCAGGTATTTCCTACAAAGCAGGTGCTTGTGCAAAAATCAATCCCGTACCTTGTGGTGTATAACGGCGTGGCTCAGGCGGTGGACGACGAACGCCGCGAGGTCGTCTGGGCACGCGACGTCCGGGCGGTGCAGCGCCTTCAGGTGGCCGAGGCTGTACGTGATGCACGCCCACGCGTGGCAGTCCGCCGCCGGCGGCTGCGCGGCCACCCGCGCCAGGATGGACCCGACCGCGTCCCCCGGCACGCCGGCCCGGAGGCTTGCGGCCGCCAGCAGGAACTGGCTGCACCCCGTCAAGTCCAACGCCTGCTCCCCGACGACGCTGCGCAGCAGCGTCTCGTGCACAGGGTGCGACGGCGTCAACTTTGCCTTCGCAAACGCCTGGACCAACACCGTTCGGTCCACCATTCCGCAGTTGCCCCGCACAATTTCAGGGTCGACCGGCGCCCCCGCTGCGGCGCCGGCCAGCAGGCCCTCCGCCGCCGCGTCGGCAGCTTCGAGGCAGGCGCGGGCGCGGTCTGCTCCATCCAGCGCGTCCGCCATCGGCGGAGCCTTTCGCCCGCGGCCGTCGCCGGCGCTGTCCTTCGCCACCCGCACGAGGTCCCGCCACGTCAGCCAGCAGCGGGGTGCAACGCGCGGGTGCTCGAACAGCCCGTGTCCGGCTATATACCGCGGGAGGCTGGTTCGGGCAGAGGCGGCGGCCATGTCGGCGGGGCCGCCCTAATGGGCGCCTTCTTCGGTTGCGGTCGACGGCCTTCTCCGGTTGGTGGCCAACTGCTTAGCTACGTGTACCCGCTATGAGATACGAGGCCTCCTTCAGTTGTGGTCAACTGCCTTCTCCGGCTGTGGCTAACTGCTTGGCTACGTGGCCTCCTTCGGTTGCGGTCAACTGCTTGCTACCGGTCAACTGCTTGCTACCGGTCAACTGCTTGCTACCGGTCAACTGCTTGCTACCGGTCAACTGCTTGCTACCGGTCAACTGCTTGCTACCGGTCAACTGCTTGCTACCGGTCAACTGCTTGCTACCGGTCAACTGCTTGCTACGTGTGCTCCGGCTCTGAGACTCAGAGAAAACAGTGCCTTCTTCAATTGTGGCCAACTGCCTTCTTTGGTTGTGGCTAACTGCTTGCTATGTGCCCTGCTAAGAAACGCAGGTGTTTCCTTCCCGTGCTCTGGTTATGAGGCACAGACTTCGGTTTGCGGCCAGCCTCAGTGATTTCTTCGGGCGACAGCTGGCTGTAACACGGGTTGCGAGGTTCTGCCGACTTCGTTCAGCTGGCTGCTTACTAGCCGAGTGTTTTTCCGACAGGGGAAACGCAGGTAAATTGCGCCTTCTCCCGGCTCACCCTTCCACGGTCAAGCGACGCCGCACAGCGAGCTGCTGCTGCGACTGCTTAATCGGCACGAAGGAGGGCAGCACGGAGGCTCAACATGTGCGTGAACGTGGTTCGAGGACGGTCGGCTTCCTTCTTCTTCCCGCCCCGCTGATTTCGCACGCTCGTGTCTCGTGCGCTCATGCTTTCATTTCCTTGCTGGGCGAAAGTTACTGCGCCTGCGGTGCGGGTGGACTGAATGAAATGCGTCTTTAAAATACCGGAGAGAGCATATCCAAGTCACAGGGTAGCTCCCTGGGAAGAACAGGGAGCAGGGGTAGGCACTCCGAGAGGAGGGAGATGCGTGGTCTCGTTCGGACCTTTCCCCACGTCGGTCAGAAGCGCCAGGCCGCCATGGGGCGACGGCTGATCGTGGATGGTGGGTGTTGTGGCAGGCTTGTCACAGCGGTCGGACAACTTTTTCTGCATTTCCGGAGCATTTTAGGACCACCTGAGTGGTAGGTTTCGAGTTTTGGGCTTCTGAGTTGTCCCCCTTGTTCCGGCAAAACAAGGGTGTTTCAGGGTCCTTTCAGGGTCCCTGCGGCTTGCAGAGCTGCCTCCTTACTTGGATCGTGAGGTCAGTAGGTACGTAGGACCGGGGTATGATTTGGCGGGGTGTTGTTCTTTTAGCAACACGCAATGTGTGAGGAAACTGAACAGCCTAAGCAGGACCTTCTGATCATGATCATTCGCCAAATTGCCACCTGAAACCACGTCCAGGAGTTAGGTTCAAGATAGTGCGGTCCGGTCAACGAAAACTTAGTTTTCCTTTCTACGTTCTCCTACTCTCGCGGTGTACGGTTTTGAGTACCGGGTGACTGTCCTTTTGACCTGGGTTCGGGCAGTCCGGGAAGTAGGCATGTTGCTTTGTTGTAGTTAGCGCCGCTAGAATTCAATCAGCGCGTCTTGCCAGCTGCCTGTCAAGTAGGCGGCTGCGGAGGGCTGCGCAAGATCGTGCTTGGAATGGATATGCGCTCAACACCGCACGGGTCCCGTCTGGCGCCGTGTTTCGGTCCGTCAAGACGGACACATAAGGCGGACCACCATCAGCGCGGAACCTGAGTTGCAGACAGAACAGCGGTGTGAATCTAGTTTATCCGGCGGCTGTTCATAGCTCGTCACAGCCAGGACCACCCGCGCAACCACCGAGTGGTGTCGCCCTGAGGTGGGGGTTTTGCTTTTGAAATCAATAGGCGGCTGGATCCGCTGACCGGTTTGACTGGCTTGCTCGGGCTTGGCTTCGCTCTCGGGCGGCTTGACTGACGTGGGCACTGCTCGAAAAAGATGCATGGGGAAGGGATACCAGGCGGGGAAGAAAGACATAAAGAGTCGGATCAGGGAGCCACGTAACGCATCCTGCACAGCACGAACGAACTGACAAACGGATAAAAACGGAAGAGAGCGGGGGGAGGGGGGATGGCGAGAACCATCTTAGAATGACACGTGCTCAACACCGCACTGGTCCCGTCTCTGCGCCGTGTTCTGGTTCTACAAGCCAAGGCGGACCATCAGCAGCGCGGAACCTGAGGTGTGCGTCTAATTTGTCAGGCGGCTGTTCGTAGCTCGGCACAGCCAGGACCACCCGCTGCTACTAGAGCAGGAAATCCTGTCACGGAAAGGAGGCCCCCGAGCAATCAGATAAAAAACTCGGGGCCCCCGCCCTTATTGTGACTGCGACTCGCCCGGCCGCACTGACTTGTCTCCTTATTACGGTGGGCAATCTGCGAAGTATACTCCGCAGAGCACATGAAGACGCAAGGGAGTGGCGGGGGAGAAGGACACATGTACCGACACATTGACGATCCTGTTGACCATGTCCACAGGCCCCGGATGATGCAGTCTTGGAAAGCTGCACTTTCTTCGTGTAGTAGGGTGTCTTGTGGATGTGCATGGAAAAAAAACAGGGGGAGCGGTCGTTGACCGCACCTCTCAGCCAAAAGATAGTCGGAGGCGCCGCCCGGTGCTTGTTCCGGCGGAGGCTTGAGGAAGAGCGTTGAAGTATGGCTAAAGATAAAGTGGTGTCACCTGAGGGGGGTAATCTCAGGGCCGCCCACGTGAAAAAGCCGTGAAGCACTAGGAACTTTTAAGTACACGGATCACACGGATCCCCCCCCCCCCCCCCCCCCGTGTTAGTGTCGCCTACCTAAAGGCACCTTTTCCTAAAAGGCGACACTCACACGGGAAGCCGTTGGTGAAGATGAGACATTCTTCATGAATTGAAAATACAGAGAGCCCTATTGAGAACCGTCTTCCCGTGTTAGGGTCGCCTCGCGTTTTCAGGCAAAAAGGCGACACTGACAGGGGCTAAACGGAGGCGACACGAACACGGGGGGGTAGGTAGGTGGTTGTCATGAATAAACTACATTGAAAGATTTGTTGTGTTCGCAGGCAACTCCGAGTATCTCTTACAACAGCGGGTGCTTATTCAGAGAAGAAAAAGCTGGGTGGGCAACGTTGCCGTTGAAAACCACGAGAAAAAGTTGGAGACTGACCGGAACGGAGAAAACCGACCAGTCAAAGGCGGCCTTAGCCTGCGTCTCTTGACCGCCAGAAATGTCGATTGGCGATTTCCTCAGACTCCTTTCCGATGGCCTGCATATGACACTTCACGTTTGATGCCTTTGCTGCACGTAAAAACCTCGAAGTGCAGCTGAGCTTCGGTGTACGAACCGTCTGTGGAAATCGCTGCGAAGGACGCCCTTGTCCGACACGGCCAAACCGATATCACGGCTGCAAATAGGGAGAGAAAGCAGGCTCTTGTGAGAGGACGGCTGGTCAGGCTGCTGTCAAGTGCCTGTCAGAAGAGTCGGTCAGAAGCTGACCGACCAGAAACGCGGAACAAAGTGTGAGCCGTAGTTCATCGGCGGCGGGTGCGCGATGCCTACGAGACACTGGACGGCGACTTACACAATACTCACGAGAAGTTGTGGACTATTATCAATTTATCAATACGACGTGGGCTATCGTTTGCTTGAAACTCCGCAGTTTGCCGTCTGCGGCGACGTTTTGGCAACCCCATCCCATCACTCGTGGTACACGTGGTGTTGTGTGTGTGTGTGTGTGTGTCAAAGTCTATGGCGTCACGTGGGTAACGTCTGAAGCGAAGCGGTTTTGAGTTTGTGCCGTGTGCACATAGCATCCCATCACACTAGAATGTCTTGCCGTTTTCACACAACATGTACCATTACGAGCCGGTCTTGATAGACCGTGATAGACCGAAGATTACCGGGCAATTCGATGCAGCTCTCTAGGGACTAGGGATGGACCTGATAGACCGTGGTGGACCGTGATTCACTGTGATAAACAGCGGCAGGCACTTCGATGCAGTTTCAAGAGATAAGGACGGACCGGCTCACATTGCAACGCTGACCAGCGCAGAAGGGTGAGGGGAAGGGGCAAGCCGTGCACAGAATATTCAGCGGGATGAGCTTGTTTTCTTTCTGGCTGACTGCAGCTGGCCTGAACGTTCTTCTGTTGCCCGCACGTCCTCGTTTCAACCGAACGAATCGTTCGAACCATCCCGTGTCTACCGCAACAAGAGCGGTGAATCAGCTCCAGGTTTAGAATGCAGCTTTCCGGAGACACGTCTAGCTCGTTGCTTGATACTAAAGAACAGAAGAGTTTTGTTAAGCCAGCTGTTTTCTTTTTCCGTTTTTCTTCTTTTTTTGATTGGGTAACTTGGCGGCCGAATGAACAGGGAAGGAAGCATCCTAATATCACGCCACTTGTATGTGTGGTTTAAGTTCAGGGCTTTGAGTGGGTAACGGCTGAATCGAAATATAGCCCACTTGTCACTTTCGTCAGTCGGCTTTGAGTTTCCGACACGCTGCTTTTGGGTGACTCCTCTCCGAAGGGTGGGTGGGGTGGGATCCTTGGGGGACGGATAGAGCGTGGGAGGCTGTCAGCTTCTCCATCCGGCACTCGGCTCAAGACTTCTGGTTTCATCTTGCGATATGAGCTGCACAGGGTGTCGGCCCCGTTGCACAGCTGGTACGAGGTCGTGGTGTATGAGTACGCTCTTCTGAATGTGTCCGTAGCTTCAAGGATCTGGACATGTTCGAGCACAAAGTCGGGGGGGCTTCTTGCACCGAGTGCACCAGTGATCGAGTTAACTGTGCGGTCAAGTGTAGGGTGTGGGCACTTTTCGCATATCCAGTGTGAAATCCACTGAGCACCCGCATAAACAGGTGATCACACTGGATCCACACTGCACTTTGCGGGTGTGTCACACCCGCAAAACGGACTGCACAGTTTAACTCCTCCACTTGATGCTTGAGCACGCCGTGTAGTATTGGGGAAACATGTCCCGATGGTCAAACTTCCTCCCTTTGGTTGCTTTGTTTTCTCTCCGCTTCCGAAGGTCCCGTATGCGAGTTTTGTGGTACCCTCAACCCGCTGTCTCGTGCACGTACTGGTGCCCAGCGACCTTTGGTTGATTGAAGAAGGGGGGAAGGGAGAGGGAAAATATACTGTGTGCCAAGGGGCGGGGACGGGGGGGGTGTCGGTGTGTTTTGAAAACGCAGAAATACGCCAGCGATTCTGCACCCCCTTTGAGAGCGGGCGGGTTGGCATTCCACTTTTGTCTCGAACTCTTACCGTCGATCCCTTGCCCGGGAGGGGGGGGCGATCAGTTTTTGTGGTCGACCTTTGGTTGTTTGCAACGTAACCACATACGGACGAAGGGGGGAAATCTTAGTTTCGTGTTCAGGTGCTACTTGCCTCTCATGTATGTTTGATGCTAGCACCAAACATTCAAGGGGGAGGGAGGTTGTCCTGCGCTGGCTGGGTCAAACTCGAGAGTTTTACGACTCGGGAACGGGAAACATGGTGCTCCTTGGAAAGGTTTCGTCACACACTCCTCACAGCAGCAAACATTGATCCTTTTAGACTTTTGTCTTAACTTTGAACACACAAGCTCGGTTTCTGGCTTTTTTCGACATAAATATATGAGACGATGCCAAAAAAACCCCCCCTCCCCTTTGCACTAGTAAAATACTTTTCGACGCCACCCCTTACTGGCCCCGAAACCCCATCTGGGCCCACTTGTGGGCCTTCTGAGGCCCCTTTACCTCCACGTAACCCGCCGAAAACCGTTCAGGGCCCGTTTTCGGCCGCACAGACAGGGATTCGGGGCCGCATACAGTACAGGATGACGTCAGAAAATGATTTATTAGTGCAACGGGGAGGGGGTGTTTTGGCATCTTATCATATGGCCCCCGCCCGTAAAGGGTTAAACTTGATGGTGCGCTTTCAGCTAGCTTTCTCCTGTTGTCCACACCAAGAAGAGTGCCGGGAATGGTCTGTGCGCGACACTGTGTCGTATCGTCGTCTCGGCCACCTTCAGCGCGCACGGAGCCTGCGTGTCTGCCAGACAGGACAGCGGACGGGAGTCTACTTAGTCAGGCGGCTGTTCGCAGCTCGTCAGCCAGAACATCCAAGCTGCGAGAGCGCAAGACAAGGCCACACAATAGCCCCGTCTCGGGAGAGAATGCCCTGCCTGAGCACAATCAGTGGCAATACTCGAGGGTCTGCCTTCCTTATGTCGACAGAGGTTGTAGAGGGGGAGAAATGTGAAAACGGGCTTTTGCCTAGAGGTTTCCCTAGAGGGATCCCTTCTGTTCTTTGTCGGGCAGCATCGTCGAGCATTTCCTTTCAAGCTGGCGCTTATGTAAAACAAAAACTCGCCGTCCTAACTGGCTTACCTATTGACTGAGATTCGCTGGAACGCACCCAACTGGTTTATTTTCACTGTGGCAATCTGCAAGAGGAAACTTCGCAGAGCAGAGTGGTCATGGGGTTGCCGTGCGCAGCACCAATGGCTAAAGTACCAAAGGGACATGAGCGCCGAGGAAGCAAGGGCATGTCGCCAGCGGAGTACCCTACTGCAGGATAATACGGCAAGAACGTGCTCGGAATGGTTATTTGTTGTTCGTCACCCGCGTTTTGGGTTTCCAGCGTCATTTGCGGTTGCGGCGGACGATCATCAGCGCGGGACCCGAGTGTCTGCAGACAGAACAGCGATGTGAGGGTGACGTTCAACCAGCAGTAAGCGGCTTGATGGTGGCCACCGACCCCCCCCGGAGGGTTCGCCGAGTTCCGGGCGCACGGCCGTGTACCCTGTGCGGCACACTACTGAAAGACTGCAAGTCCCCGTTTGCAGACTCCGAACCGAGGTCGCGTCCCTTCATACCGCGTGAGGGCGGACCTGCGTTGTTAGAAGTTATGAGGTTTTTAGCCTTTATTGTGCTTTAGAGGTTCGGTGTTTTAGGGTCTCCGGTTGACCATTTGGTATTATTTTTTTCGGGGGTTCGCGTAACCCTTCTTTTCCGGAAGATGGCGTTATCTTTTCTTTTCTCTCTGGCGCTCTGAACGTAGCGCCTTAGAGCCCACGTACCAGGGAAAGCCTGCTACACGGGAGCCAAGCTTCACGTGTTCGGCGGTACTGCAGAGCCACGGGCCTACGGGTCAAGTGGCTACCGATTTCCCAAACTAAAGCATCAAGGCGTGGCGCACCTTGGGGTGCGCTGAACACAAGCTCGTCGAGACGGTCAGCCACAGGGCAAAGCGGACGGGGTTGTGGCACTGTACTGCCTCCGACTCAAGCTTTGCAAGCTGTGGTTGACCGTCACGTTCCTGGACCAGGAGCGGCCTTTTTCTTCTTCTTCTTCTTCTTCTTCTTCTTCTTCTTCTTCTTCGTGACGTGAAACTAAAGGAGCTGACATCCGGCTGCCTCCGGGTAGCTCAAAACAGATAAAAAGCGCCCTCGGGCGTGCTCACAAAACAATGGTGCTGCGCGGAGCGCTAACACTGAGATGGACGACAGGGTGGCTGGACGCACTTCCCGTAATCCTCTAGCAACGTCCTCAGACGTGAGAAAATAGAAATAGGCCGACAACACGCAATGCAGAAAGGGACGCGAGGAGGCGGAATGCCTTGCCTGTATGGGTCTCGTGTCCATACGTCCGCTAATTGCTCAGCGGTCGGAACCCACACAGTCTCGAGAACACATTGGTGTTCTTCCAACACGTCGCGGACCTGGCAGAGGATGAAGTTCCCGAGTTGGGTCTTCGACTTCCAATTCCTCAGACAGTTCACGGCGGGCAAGTTGTCGACAAAGATTCTTATTGTCGATAGCGGAGAGCGCGAAGCCGCGTACGCAATAGCAAACTTTGCCGCCGTTAATTCGGCAAAGAAGATATGCTGCGGGATATCTCTCCACGGTCCCCACATTGCCATGGAATCCACTAGCCAGGCCCATCCCTGCATGCTGGCGTCGGACCATGCCTCGACGAGGGTATCCCGCTGCTGCATGTCGAACGTGACCCACCGGTTCCCCGACAGACGCCGCCTCACCCCAGCAAGGAAAGGAAGGACGTCGTCGCTCACTCGAACCAGCGACTCCCAGCCCAGGGTGCCTGTTAGGACCTGATGCGCCAGTGTCCCCATCCACGCAAGCACCGGGCTCACTCTGCAAAGCGGCGTGCCCCACACCGTCCACGCCCAGATGGCGGTCCCGACGACCTTCCAGATCCCGCGCACGGTCATCTGTGCCGACTCAGCTGAGCAAAACAGCAGGTGCGCTTTTCTCGCCCACTCCTGTTTCAGCCTGTACGTCTTCGCCGCGAGGTCGAATTCTACCCCGAGGACGACTGGTTTCGAGCTGGGCTCGAGGACGGACTTCTCGTCGTTGACTGTCATGCGCACCTTGCGGGCACGCCGCAAAACTCGGTCGCGCACGGCGCGAAGCGCATCCGGACAGTCTTCAACGAGGGCCCAGTCGTCGTACCAGACTATCTTATCGTCCCCGGCAGGCTCCGTGATGACAAGCGCCGAGTCCTGCGCAATCACGGGCGAGAAAGACCAGCCCATCGTCAGCCGGCGCCACCTATACAGAGCCACGCCCCCGTCGAGCTTCCTTGTGCGGAGCCCGAAGAAAGCTGACGTCGACCGTCCTACTGGGAACTGGAAGAAGTAGGACTTCAGGTCAACGACGACTGCGTACGACTTCGACATCATCTTGGCGATGACCTCGTCGACACGCAAGAGGCTGAACTTCGGCGGGGGCTCCATCAGCTCGTTCAGCGGGCGGCCGTCAACGATGGCCCGCGAGTGCTGTTCGCCCTTTTCAACAGCAAAAGCCGGAAGGACGCACTTCAGCGGCTCCGAACGGGGGACGCGCTCCACAAACCCAACGCTTTCCAGCGTCTGCGCATGGCGGGCAAACGCGTCGCTCTTCCGACCCGGCACGAGAGGAGTGCCCAACAACTTCCGTCGGAAGGAGTGCCCGTCCGTTAGGAGGTCAAGCAAGCCGTGCAAGCGGGCCCCGGGGCCGGCGAGGCTCCGGAGCTTGCGGAGATCGATCGGCGGCACTGCCGTGACGTCTAGCGGCCTCGCAGATCTCGGGGCACCGATGCCCGGAATGAGACCTCTCGTTTCTGGTGGGAGGTACCCGAGAGGAACTGCGGTAGGAGGGTCGTAGAAATGGGGGTGGAGCCGGAGGAAAAGCCTCCTCCCCCTGAGCAACCTGGACCTTCGCGACTTCAACCCCCTGACCTGCCGAGGCGAGAAGCCGGCGTCGGGCAAGGGTTGTTTCTGTCGTGTCGGGAAACGGCTGTCGCAAAGGGTAGGATGAGCTAATTCCGAGTGCCCGGGTGCATTCGTGGAAGCGCTTCCCGGGTCTTCGCGTTGTGCGGCGTTGCCAGCCGGAGGCGGGAGTAGAGCCTCCGTCGTACTCCCGCCAGGTCCTTCAAGTCTGCAGTCGGCCAGGGGGGACCAGTCCCCAGACGACCGTTCCATGCCGGTCTTCAGCTCCGACCGGCTATCTCCCCCTTTCCCGCCGGCGAACGGGGGGCCGCCGACTCCCCGGGCTCGCAAGGGTTCCATACCCGCCACTCCCGGGTGGCCTTGTCGGCAGCTTCCTCAGCCGCCGCCCAGTCAGGATCCATCAGCCGACGGCTGGTCCGTGCGGCCCGGCGGCGCGTGCTACCCGTGTGTGCCGGCATTTATCCCGGAGGGTAGTGTATGATTAGGAGGAGAATGGAAATAAAATGAAAGCGAGAATGTGGGGTAAGCCCTGATTATTAGACTCACGGTTAAACGAAGCTAGCGCACAAGGTTTGCCTGATCTCGCACCTACTTTTCGATACCAAATAGATGCTCTATTCAAACTCCCCACGAGCACGTCATCCGTTCGTGTGGGGTTAAGAGTTCGCTTCCAGTTAACTCTCGACCAGGAACGGCCTTTTTCTTCTTCTTTCTTCTTCTTTTCTTTGGCGCTCTTTTTCTCTCTATCTCTCTCTTTGGCTAGCAGAGCGACTATTGCGACCGACACCACGACCACACTCGTAATGAATGTGACCAAGGGAGGGGGTGCGGGGGGCACAGCCCCCCGCACTTCCCCTTTGTTGATTTCTTGTTGAAGAAACTCGAAACGGGCCTAAAAAACTCCTGGGGAACGCGGACCTGGAGTGAATCGAACTGGGGGGAAATACTCGAGGGACTCTCATTTCGACGGAGGCGAGAGGGAGAGAAAACAATACACCTACAATGGTGTGGTCGGTATAGCCAAGGGGAACTACGGGGGAACTACGGGGAACTGGCCTTGGGGTGTCCTTTTTTTTTCTTTCTTTTTTGCAGGGGAATCTTTTCAAACGCCGCGCACCGGCGCCAAACCGGGAGCTTTGGAGTGAGTTAAATGCTTGCAGGAACCAAAGTAAAGCTTGCCACCGGGCCCCCTTTAACGTTCGCCAGGAAATTGCTACGCTCGAAATTGCCTGAAATTGTTGTTTTGTGACGAAAAGGTGCAAGGCAGCTTAGAAATGCTCTCCAGGACCCAAGGTTGTATCCCTGAAGCACTCCAGTGCTCCCGCTAAGGAAAACCCCGGAGGAATTCCTCAAAAAAAAAAAGGTGCTGAAAAATGCCCCGGAGGAATTCCTCCGGAGGAATTCCTCCGGGGGGCCCTGAGGAATTCCTCCGGCCTGGTACCTAGGGCGTAGGAGTGAACCCATGTGGGTGTAGCTCGTGGTCATGAAGTCTTTGCAGAATCTTTCTACCTACCTGCACGGACTGCTTCAAAAAACCGCGCCTGGGGCACAAGATGTGGCTGATGGTGCGAGCATGTTGTCACATTTGGCATCAAAACTGACTGAGTCCAACACAAAACTGTGAAGCGGGAAGGACAGTGTCTATCCTCATGCTTATCAGGAGTCTTTGTGCTCTCAAATGCTCTTTGGGCAAACCGCTGTGTGTGACACCATGCCAGTTTTCGGGATCTTCGTACTGTCCCTGACAAGGCCTCCAATTTCTTTCCGCGCCTGCGGCGCAGGATGTAGGACTATGTCATCATTTGTCTCGTTTTGTCCAAAGTGTCCACCGGCAAAGGATTCATATCAAATTTATAAGGTCTGCTGATGACTGGTAGGAGTGCAGTGATATCCCGGCATGAGATCTCACTTGTGAGGATTTCTAATGCTCAGCACCTTCGGCTGACACTGCAGTGGCATCTGCATCTATCTACCACTACCCAGCTTGTGCACTGCACGAACAGCATGAAATTGCTGGTGCTTGCTTCCTCCGGCATGTCGGGGGGTTGGCGGTGGGATCCAATCTCAGAAGCTGGAGTCAAAGCTACAGTGAAAAAAGCACGTGTGGTGCTGATTGACGCGCATTTTGGTTGTGGTGGAGCAACCCATCTCTAACTCCAGCTCACCGTGGGAGCGACACCGCGACAGCACCAAAAAAAAAAAAAAAAAACTTTTCCTGAATTAGGCTTCCTCCGGCATTTCGGAGGTAAGCGGGAGCACTGAAGCACTCAGCAAAAAAAAAAAAAAAATAAGAGCTCGTCACTCGCACAACCGCGGCTGATACAAAACTAATGATGATGATGATGATGTGAAGAGAGAGTTGTTTTCGTTGAACGCAGTGCCTGATCGTTTTTTACGTAAAGCTGGATTCAGGACGCAAGTGAAAACGCCACGGTTTGCGGCGACGAGCTTCTCATTTCCTCCAACATTTCATGTTTGGTAAAAAAAAAAAACATGTCATGAAGTGGAAACAAAAAAAAAAAAAAAAAAAAAAAAAAAAATCCCTCCCCCCAGGTGTGGCCCTAAAGCGTGAATGTAAATAGAGATTTTGCCCAAACACATTTTTTTGCACTTTTCTTTTGCACTTTTTTTGCACCAGGCTACAGCCAGGCCTTACGTTCAGCATGCTAAACGTACTGATTTCAGCACGTTAATTCTTTTAGTTTCTCGTTGCACACATGCTGAATCAGTACGTTATCAGCACATATCTTGTGTCCAAGATGCCACCCGAAGGCCACCCAAGCAGGCCCATGCAGGTCTTTCGAAGAACTGGTGGAGGAGGGAGCAAGCTGGCTTGGATGTCTGCACATGACAGGCATACCCGTTTCTTCGGGCTTACGCGAGTGGGGGAATTGGGTGTATCATACCGTTTTTTCGGCTCGCTACGCGAGCCGAAGAAGGGGATGATAAATACTCCATATACTTCGATGACCGCCAGGGCCGCATATGATATGATCATTCATCAGAGTGCAAGAGACAAGTTACCACAGTCCGGAAAGCAAAACAGACATAGCATGCCGTGTGGCTCGGCTCGATTTTTTTGTTCGATGAAGAACTATTCAGAAATGTTTTGTGACCAAGCTAGGAGCCTCTGGTCTTAGCTTTATATTGCAAGCATTGACACACCATTCGAGTTCCTGTTGGAACTTGCGCCTGACAAACTTCCGATTGTGATGATGGTGATCTTAGCGGCAGTGCTGGTACAACCTCCTTAGCACAGACGACAGAAAGAAAGCGAAAGCGCGAAGAGATCCGACATTCCTCCGTCCGAAATATTTCACCCTCTCAGTGTAGCTACGATCCAAAACGGGTGCAAAAACAGGCGGAAAAAGTGCAAAATAACGTAAATAGGATCTTGGATTTTGCCCAAAAAGAGCGTAAATAGGGCCACACGTGCCTCCCCCTGTCCAGTTCCCCGTAGTTCCCCCGGTTGAACTACGGGGAACTGGCCCACCGACCACACCATACAAAGTGGGTCTTTTTTGTTGAACGCTTACGCCGCCACTGAACCCAGATTGTTACCTGTGTTTTGTGTGGGCTACAGCACATTTACCTTTTTGAGATTTCGCAATTGGCAGTCTCGTCAAGTATTTCCTACAAAGCAGGTGCTTATACAAGAATCGTAGTTTGTAGGTGCGGGGGGGGTCAGGGGGGTTAGGTTACTTACAACACGGGGTGTCGTCTGGCACACTCGCAACTCGCATACCTTGCGCGTCGTGGATGGCTGCCTGGAAGACGCCCTCGCCGTAGGCTTCGTTGGCGCTCAGCCCCCGCTCGGCGGGGGGCGTGTACATGTGGGACACTCGGGGCGATTGGGTGGCGGCTTGGTCGCGTCTGCGAGACCCGCCGCCGTTGCGGGACGAGATGACCAACTCTCCCGTCGGGCTGTTGACCTGCGTCATCTCGTAGTCCAAGAGCGACATGGCCTTGTCCTTCGGGATGCCGTCGTCGTAGTCGTCGTACGCGTTGGCGTAGTGCTGGTTTTTCGAATCGTTCGAGCCGTTCTCGTGCTTGGGGCTGTGCGAGTGCGAGTTGTCGTGCGTGAGGATTTTATGCGGCGAAATGTCCCGCAGGGTCTTCGTGAGGTTGTACAGCGTAGGGCGGCTCGTGAGGAAAACCAGGGTATACAACAGCAGCACCCGGGGCAGGGCGTAGAATAGGGGGTACAGCGGGACGAGCCAGCAGACCAGCAACCCTAAGGCGGTTAACTCTTCGTAGATCAAGGGGGTGAGCATCGCGAGCTGGCCCATGTAGAAGCACATCGAAAACGTCAGGACTTGGATACCAGCCCGGTAGTGCTGTTCGTTCGGGTACCAGAAGGACCCGTTCCCGCGGACGCGCTCCCACGGGGTGACGTCCTTCCAAGGGTCGCCGATGCCGGCGGACTGGAACGTGGCTTTGTTGTCGACCTCCGGGTGCGTGACCGCGCCGTAGTAGACCTGTTTGTACACGTCGGGATGCTCTTCGATGAGGTCGACGAGCTTCGTGAACTTCGCCTCCAGCCGCCACCAGATGCCGAGGGTGATGATCGGGAGGATGAAGCCGCTCACCAAGACGGTGACGGGCAGCGAGACGTCGGCCAGCTTGACCAGGTTGATCGCGGCGACGCCGAGCATAACGAACCAGACCCACGAGGGCACGTGGATGAGCTCCACTAGCAGTTCGCTGTACATGAGCTTCGCGTACTTGCCGAAGTTGAAGTGCTCGGGCGCCTGGTCCTGGGGGGGCATCCCGGGCGGCGCCGGGTCGCCCCGCAGCTCCGCGAAAGCGAGCTCGTGCTCGTGCGCCTTCCGCGCGCAGATGAACCGCATCTTGCTCGCGCGCGTGATGCACATCGCGGCGCGGACGACGAGCACCTTGCGCGCGAACTTGCACTTCGCGAACTTCCCCTTCGTCTCCATCTCCAGCATCCGCCAGCTGCTTGGCGTGAACTGGTGGAACTCCTTCATGTCGTGCCCGTAGCGGTCCCGCCAGTAGAAGCAGATTTGAATGTACACGCAGTAGATGATGCCCATGAAGAAGAGCGCCATGTGCGCGTATTGGAAGAGCTCGATGTCGAACCCGTACCCGCAGGCCGCAGATGCGGAATCCTCGTCCGCGTCGCAGGTTCCTGTGATGAAGAATTTAAGACGCTCCGTGAGTGGAGTGCAACAAACCCACAAGCAAACCCGTACACCGCGAGAGTAGGAGAAAGTAGAAAGAGGAAACTGGAGTTTTCGTTGACCGCACTACCCTGAGCCCAAATCCTGGACGTGGTTTCAGGTGGCAAATTCGCAAATGATCACGATCAGAAGGTCCTACTTGGGCGGTTCAGTTTCCGCGCACATTGCATATGTGGCTAAAAACACAAACAAAATTGCAGGCACCAAATGCCAAATACAATACAAACACAATCTGATTTGTTTTTCGCTTA